>JAVUPR010000092.1:0-128286 GCA_036785695.1 Gentiana straminea | reverse complement strand
AGCAATCATGTGTGCTTTTCGAAGTGTTTCAAAATCGACTTTGTATGTGTGAAATTTGTGAATTCGGATCATGGTTATAGATTAAAATGGCACATAGTACACGGTACAAACCATTCCCCGAATAACACGCAAAAATAAGAAATGACTTACCGGGGTCAAATAATATGCAAGTGCACATCTTCCAATGAATTTCACGTTGATAACGTGTTCCATGCTTTGTCAATGGAACATATGAAAAGTCTCTTGGTTGAATTTATATATCAATGAACCTTGGAGTGGCGGGAAAGAACATAGCAATAGACTTGGGAGCTAACAACATTACGCGCCACAAAAGGATCAATAAAAGTGTGCACCGGTTTTCCACCATTACCAACCAGAAATAGATCATCCCAAGGCAAAATAAGGGCTGCATTTGATGAACCCAACAGCCCGGTAATTTCCTTATCACGTACCTGCAAAGAAGAGTTAATAAAACTGCAACAAGAATTTAGTGACATAGATTCTTCATTTGCTTCGACCAAAATCGACTTGTTGTGCTCTTCCACAAAGATAGACCTTTCAGACATCGTTTCATTTTCATCCACAAATTCATTTTTATCTGCATCACCAATCTCAGGCTCTTTAACTTCAACAATATCACCTCGCAATTCACAAATAACCTCCTCAGAATTAATTTTGTTTTCTACGGAACTCTGAACAACGGTGATATTCTCAACAATAACATTACAAGGCTCATTTGCCAATGTTTTCTCCACCTCAACATGCCGAGTAGAGTTCAACCTAAGATTAGGACATTCATACGCACAATGTCCATATCCGGTACAAATATAACAATAGATAGAACGGAAGTTCTCTTGGAGATTATTTCCTTTGTCTTCGGTACATTCTCACTTTCCTTCGTTCTCAACTCCACCTTTTGGATGTTATCAATCTCTTTATTTTTCTTTGCTACAAACTCTCGTATCTCTGTCACGAAATTGATTCTTCATATTCTCAATCTCATCCTTGAATTTTCGATTCGAGCTTCATCAAGTCGTTGTCCAACTTTCTCAAGTTGTCGGGGAGTAAGCATTTTTAGAAAACCTTTTTCTCAAATCATTATTTCCAAACATTCTTCCTCTCAAAGGTGTGATCATTTAGCTCAAGTAAGAGAATTCAGATCGGATATCAATTATTCAACAATACTCAAGTTTTCCCAAATACCAAGAGTGAAGAATCAAGAATTTTTTTAAGAGTTTTTGAAATTCCAAAGTGAACACAACAAAAATTGTGAAGTATTTTAGAGAAAATATTCAAAGATGTAACACAAAAATTGTGAAGTGTGTAGAACGAAATTAAATTTTTTTTTTTAACTTGTTGCTCGTACGGAACAGTATGCACGTGCGGAACAATTTATTTTTCAAATACACACGATTTACTTGTGCACCGTTATTTATTTATAAATATATATATAAATATATAGATGCTCGTACGAAATAAAGTGTTCTTCAAATACACACGATCATATGCATACTATGGTTCTTCAGATACATACGATAATATGCAACAGAAAATAATCTTTTTTTTTTTATTTTATATTCGAAATTTTTTTGTTTTTTTTTTTTGAAATAAAGTAATGGGATATAATATCGTCAATCCGGCGATGTTCTCGATACCAGGCGATGCGAAACCGCCCGGAGGAAGGCTTCGGATCTAATGAATACCTAGGATCGTGGATTTGAAGGTATTTGGAAGTCCTCAACACAACCACAACCTGTGTGGGAAGCACCTTGGAATAAAATTACAAACGTTTTTTTTCGTACTTTTTTTCGTACCCATAGAGTACTTAACTATGTGATTTTTGATTTCTTGTAAAAGGCCATTCTGGCCTCCGTTTTGCTTGCCGTTTGCGCCGGCGTGCCTTATTTATCTTTCTGGTCGATATCACATCAATACTTCAAAGAGAATTACAAACGTTTTTTTTCGTACTTTTTTTCGTACCCATAGAGTACTTAACTTGTGTGATTTTTGATTTCTTGTACAAGGCCATTCTGGCCTCCGTTTTGCTTGCCGTTTGCGCCGGCGTGCCTTATTTATCGTTCTGGTCGATATCACATCAGTATTTCAAAGAGAATTACAAACGTATTTTTTCATACTTTTTTTCGTACCCATAGAGTATTTAACTGTGTGATTTTTGATTCCTTGTACAAGGCCATTCTGGCCTCCGTTTTGCTTGCCGTTTGCATCGGCGTGCCTTATTTATCGTTCTGGTCGATATCACATCAGTACTTCAAAGAGAATTACAAACGTTTTTTTTTCGTACTTTTTTTTCGTACCCATAGAGTACTTAACTATGTGATTTTTGATTTCTTGTAAAGGCCATTCTGGCCTCCGTTTTGCTTGCCGTTTGCGCCGGCGTGCCTTATTTATCTTTCTGGTCGATATCACATCAATACTTCAAAGAGAATTACAAACGTTTTTTTTCGTACCCATAGAGTACTTAACTGTGTGATTTTTGATTCCTTGTACAAGGCCATTCTGGCCTCCGTTTTGCTTGCCGTTTGCGCCGGCGTGCCTTATTTATCGTTCGGTCGATATCACATCAGTACTTCAATGAGAATTACAAACGTTTTATTCATACTTTTTTTCGAACCCATTGAGTACTTAACTGTGTGATTTTTGATTTCTTGTACAAGGCCATTCTGGCCTCCGTTTTGCTTGCCGTTTGCGCCGGCGTGCCTTATTTATCGTTCTGGTCGATATCACATCAGTACTTCAAAGAGAATTACAAACGTTTTTTTCCGTACTTTTTTTCGTACCCATAGAGTACTTAACTGTGTGATTTTTGATTCCTTGTACAAGGCCATTCTGGCCTCCGTTTTGCTTGCCGTTTGCACCGGCGTGCCTTATTTATCGTTCTGGTCGATATCACATCAGTACTTCAAAGAGAATTACAAACGTTTTTTATCGTATTTTTTTTCGTACCCATAGAGCACTTAATTGTGTGATTTTTGATTTCTTGTACAAGGCCATTCTGGCCTCCGTTTTGCTTGCCGTTTACGCCGGCGTGCCTTATTTATCGTTCTGGTCGATATCACATCGCATACTTCAAAGAGAATTACAAACGTTTTTTTTCGTACTTTTTTTCGTACCCAAAGAGTACTTAACTGGGTGATTTTTGATTCCTTGTACAAGGCCATTCTGGCCTCCGTTTTGCTTGCCGTTTGCACCGGCGTGCCTTATTTGTCGTTCGGTCGATATCACATCGCTTCTTCAAAGAGAATTACAAACGTTTTTTTTCGTACTTTTTTTCGTACCCATAGAGTACTTAACGTGTGATTTTTGATTCCTTGTACAAGGCCATTCTCGGCCTCCGTTTTGCTTGCCGTTTGCGCCGGCGTGCCTTATTTATCGTTCGGTCGATATCACATCGAACTTCAAAGAGAAGTACAAACGTTTTTTTTCGTACTTTTTTTCGTACCCATAGAGTACTTAACTGTGTGATTTTTGATTCCTTGTACAAGGCCATTCTGGCCTCCGTTTTGCTTGCCGTTTGCGCCGGCGTGCCTTATTTATCGTTCTGGTCGATATCACATCAGTACTTCAAAGAGAATTACAAACGATTTTTTTCGTACCCAAAGAGTACTTAACTGTGTGATTTTTGATTTCTTGTACAAGGCCATTCTGGCCTCTGTTTTGCTTGCCGTTTGCGCCGGCGTGCCTTATTTATCGTTCTGGTCGATATCACATCAGTACTTCAATGAGAATTATAAACGTTTTTTTCGTACTTTTTTTCGTACCCATTGAGTACTTAACTGTGTGATTTTTGATTTCTTGTACAAGGCCATTCTGGCCTCCGTTTTGCTTGCCGTTTGCGCCGGCGTGCCTTATTTATCGTTCGGTCGATATCACATCAGTACTTCAAAGAGAATTACAAACGTTTTTTTCCGTACTTTTTTCATACCCATAGAGTACTTAACTGTGTGATTTTTGATTCCTTGTACAAGGCCATTCGGCCTCCGTTTTGCTTGCCGTTTGCGCCGGCGTGCCTTATTTATCGTTCGGTCGATATCACATCGTACTTCAAAGAGAATTACAAACGTTTTTTATCGTATTTTTTTTCGTACCCATAGAGTACTTAACGTGTGATTTTTGATTTCTTGTACAAGGCCATTCGGCCTCCGTTTTGCTTGCCGTTTACGCCGGCGTGCCTTATTTATCGTTCTGGTCAATATCACATCAGTACTTCAAAGAGAATTACAAACGTTTTTTTTCGTACTTTTTTCGTACCCATAGAGTATTTAACTGTGTGATTTTTGATTGCTTGTACAAGGCCATTCTGGCCTCCGTTTTGCTTGCCGTTTGCATCGGCGTGCCTTATTTATCGTTCTGGTCGATATCACATCAGTACTTCAAAGAGAATTACAAACGTTTTTTTTTCGTACTTTTTTTCGTACCCATAGAGTACTTAACTATGTGATTTTTGATTTCTTGTAAAAGGCCATTCTGGCCTCCGTTTTGCTTGCCGTTTGCGCCGGCGTGCCTTATTTATCTTTCTGGTCGATATCACATCAGTACTTCAAAGAGAATGACAAACGTTATTTTTCGTACTTTTTTTCGTACTTAACTGTGTGATTTTTGATTCCTTGTACAAGGCCATTCTGGCCTCCGTTTTGCTTGCCGTTTGCGCCGGCGTGCCTTATTTATCGTTCTGGTCGAAATCACATCGGTACTTCAAAGAGAATTACAAACGTTTTTTTCCGTACTTTTTTTCGTACCCATAGAGTACTTAATCGTGTGATTTTTGATTCCTTGTACAAGGCTATTCTGGCCTCCGTTTTGCTTGCCGTTTGCGCCGGCGTGCCTTATTTATCGTTCTGGTCGATATCACATGAGTACTTCAAAGAGAATTACAAACGTTTTTTTTCGTACCCATAGAGTACTTAACTGTGTGATTTTTGATTCCTTGTACAAGGCCATTCTGGCCTCCGTTTTGCTTGCCGTTTGCGCCGGCGTGCCTTATTTATCGTTCGGTCGATATCACATCAGTACTTCAAAGAGAATTACAAACGTATTTTTTCATACTTTTTTTCGTACCCATAGAGTATTTAACTGTGTGATTTTTGATTCCTTGTACAAGGCCATTCTGGCCTCCGTTTTGCTTGCCGTTTGCATCGGCGTGCCTTATTTATCGTTCTGGTCGATATCACATCAGTACTTCAAAGAGAATTACAAACGTTTTTTTTTCGTACTTTTTTTCGTACCCATAGAGTACTTAACTATGTGATTTTTGATTTCTTGTAAAAGGCCATTCTGGCCTCCGTTTTGCTTGCCGTTTGCGCCGGCGTGCCTTATTTATCTTTCTGGTCGATATCACATCAATACTTCAAAGAGAATTACAAACGTTTTTTTTCGTACCCAGACAGTACTTAACTTTGTGATTTTTGATTCCTTGTACAAGGCCATTCTGGCCTCCGTTTTGCTTGCCGTTTGCGCCGGCGTGCCTTATTTATCGTTCTGGTCGATATCACATCAGTACTTCAATGAGAATTACAAACGTTTTTTTCGTACTTTTTTTCGAACCCATTGAGTACTTAACTGTGTGATTTTTGATTTCTTGTACAAGGCCATTCTGGCCTCCGTTTTGCTTGCCGTTTGCGCCGGCGTGCCTTATTTATCGTTCTGGTCGATATCACATCGCACTTCAAAGAGAATTACAAACGTTTTTTTTATACTTTTTTTCGTACCCATAGAGTACTTAACGTGTGATTTTTGATTCCTTGTACAAGGCCATTCGGCCTCCGTTTTGCTTGCCGTTTGCGCCGGCGTGCCTTATTTATCGTTCGGTCGATATCACATCGGTACTTCAAAGAGAATTACAAACGTTTTTTATCGTATTTTTTTCGTACCCATAGAGTACTTAACTCGTGTGATTTTTGATTTCTTGTACAAGGCCATTCGGCCTCCGTTTTGCTTGCCGTTTACGCCGGCGTGCCTTATTTATCGTTCGGTCGATATCACATCGCACTTCAAAGAGAATTACAAACGTTTTTTTTTTTTCGTACTTTTTTTCGTACCCATAGAGTACTTAACTCGTGTGATTTTTGATTCCTTGTACAAGGCCATTCGGCCTCCGTTTTGCTTGCCGTTTGCGCCGGCGTGCCTTATTTATCGTTCGGTCGATATCACATCGCTCTTCAAAGAGAATTACAAACTTTTTTTCGTACTATTTTTCGTACCCATAGAGTACTTAACGTGTGATTTTTGATTCCTTGTACAAGGCCATTCGGCCTCCGTTTTGCTTGCCGTTTGCGCCGGCGTGCCTTATTTATCGTTCGGTCGATATCACATCGAACTTCAAAGAGAATTACAAACGTTTTTTTCGTACTTTTTTTCGTACCCATAGAGTACTTAACCGTGTTATTTTTTGATTCCTTGTACAAGGCCATTCGGCCTCCGTTTTGCTTGCCGTTTGCACCGTCGTGCCTTATTTATCGTTCTGGTCGATATCACATCAGTACTTCAAAGAGAATTACAAACGATTTTTTTCGTACCCAAAGAGTACTTAACTGTGTGATTTTTTATTTCTTGTACAAGGCCATTCTGGCCTCTGTTTTGCTTGCCGTTTGCGCCGGCGTGCCTTATTTATCGTTCTGGTCGATATCACATCAGTACTTCAATGAGAATTACAAACGTTTTTTTCGTACTTTTTTTCGTACCCATTGAGTACTTAACTGTGTGATTTTTGATTTCTTGTACAAGGCCATTCTGGCCTCCGTTTTGCTTGCCGTTTGCGCCGGCGTGCCTTATTTATCGTTCTGGTCGATATCACATCCGTACTTCAAAGAGAATTACAAACGTTTTTTTCCGTACTTTTTTTCGTACCCATAGAGTACTTAACTGTGTGATTTTTGATTCCTTGTACAAGGCCATTCGGCCTCCGTTTTGCTTGCCGTTTGCGCCGGCGTGCCTTATTTATCGTTCGGTCGATATCACATCGGTACTTCCAAGAAAATTACAAACGGTTTTTTTCGTATTTTTTTTTTCGTACCCATAGAGTACTTAACTGTGATTTTTGATTTCTTGTACAAGGCCATTCGGCCTCCGTTTTGCTTGCCGTTTGCGCCGGCGTGCCTTATTTATCGTTCGGTCGATATCACATCGGTACTTCAAAGAGAATTACAAACGTTTTTTTTCGTACTTTTTTTCGTACCCATAGAGTACTTAACTGTGTGATTTTTGATTCTTGTACAAGGCCATTCGGCCTCCGTTTTGCTTGCCGTTTGCGCCGGCGTGCCTTATTTATCGTTCTGGTCGATATCACATCAGTACTTCAAAGAGAATTACAAACGTTTTTTTTTCGTACTTTTTTTCGTACCCATAGAGTACTTAACTATGTGATTTTTGATTTCTTGTACAAGGCCATTCTGGCCTCCGTTTTGCTTGCCGTTTGCGCCGGCGTGCCTTATTTATCGTTCTGGTCGATATCACATCAGTACTTCAAAGAGAATTACAAACGTTTTTTTCGTACTTTTTTTCGTACCCATAGAGTACTTAACGTGTGATTTTTGATTCCTTGTACAAGGCCATTCTCGGCCTCCGTTTTGCTTGCCGTTTGCGCCGGCGTGCCTTATTTATCGTTCGGTCGATATCACATCAGTACTTCAAAGAGAATTACAAACGTTTTTTTCGTACTTTTTTTCGTACCCATAGAGTACTTAACTGTGTGATTTTTGATTTCTTGTACAAGGCCATTCTCGCCTCCGTTTTGCTTGCCGTTTGCGCCGGCGTGCCTTATTTATCGTTCCGGTCGATATCACATCAGTACTTCAAAGAGAATTACAAACGTTTTTTTTCGTACTTTTTTTCGTACCCATAGAGTACTTAACTGTGTGATTTTTGATTCCTTGTACAAGGCCATTCGGCCTCCGTTTTGCTTGCCGTTTGCGCCGGCGTGCCTTATTTATCGTTCGGTCGATATCACATCGGTACTTTCAAAGAGAATTACAAACGTTTTTTTCATACTTTTTTTCGTACCCATAGAGTACTTAACTCGTGTGATTTTTGATTCTTGTACAAGGCCATTCGGCCTCCGTTTTGCTTGCCGTTTGCGCCGGCGTGCCTTATTTATCGTTCTGGTCGATATCACATCAGTACTTCAAAGAGAATTACAAACGTTTTTTTTTCGTACTTTTTTTCGTACCCATAGAGTACTTAACTATGTGATTTTTGATTTCTTGTACAAGGCCATTCTGGCCTCCGTTTTGCTTGCCGTTTGCGCCGGCGTGCCTTATTTATCGTTCTGTCGATATCACATCGGTACTTCAAAGAGAATTACAAACGTTTTTTTTCGTACTTTTTTTCGTACCCATAGAGTACTTAACTTGTGTGATTTTTGATTCCTTGTACAAGGCCATTCGGCCTCCGTTTTGCTTGCCGTTTGCGCCGGCGTGCCTTATTTATCGTTCGGTCGATATCACATCGGTACTTCAAAGAGAATTACAAACGTTTTTTTCGTACTTTTTTTCGTACCCATTGAGTACTTAACTCGTGTGATTTTTGATTTCTTGTACAAGGCCATTCGGCCTCCGTTTTGCTTGCCGTTTGCGCCGGCGTGCCTTATTTATCGTTCGGTCGATATCACATCGTACTTCAAAGAGAATTACAAACGTTTTTTTCGTACTTTTTTTCGTACCCATAGAGTACTTAACGTGTGATTTTTGATTCCTTGTACAAGGCCATTCGGCCTCCGTTTTGCTTGCCGTTTGCGCCGGCGTGCCTTATTTATCGTTCGGTCGATATCACATCGGTACTTCAAAGAGAATTACAAACGTTTTTTATCGTATTTTTTTTCGTACCCATAGAGTACTTAACTCGTGTGATTTTTGATTTCTTGTACAAGGCCATTCGGCCTCCGTTTTGCTTGCCGTTTACGCCGGCGTGCCTTATTTATCGTTCGGTCGATATCACATCGGTACTTCAAAGAGAATTACAAACGTTTTTTTTCGTACTTTTTTTCGTACCCATAGAGTACTTAACGTGTGATTTTTGATTCCTTGTACAAGGCCATTCGGCCTCCGTTTTGCTTGCCGTTTGCGCCGGCGTGCCTTATTTATCGTTCGGTCGATATCACATCGCTTCTTCAAAGAGAATTACAAACGTTTTTTTCGTACTTTTTTTCGTACCCATAGAGTACTTAACGTGTGATTTTTGATTCCTTGTACAAGGCCATTCGGCCTCCGTTTTGCTTGCCGTTTGCGCCGGCGTGCCTTATTTATCGTTCGGTCGATATCACATCGAACTTCAAAGAGAATTACAAACGTTTTTTTTCGTACTTTTTTTCGTACCCATAGAGTACTTAACCGTGTGATTTTTGATTCCTTGTACAAGGCCATTCGGCCTCCGTTTTGCTTGCCGTTTGCGCCGGCGTGCCTTATTTATCGTTCGGTCGATATCACATCGGTACTTCAAAGAGAATTACAAACGATTTTTTTTTTTTCGTACCCAAAGAGTACTTAACCGTGTGATTTTTGATTTCTTGTACAAGGCCATTCGGCCTCGTTTTGCTTGCCGTTTGCGCCGGCGTGCCTTATTTATCGTTCGGTCGATATCACATCGGTACTTCAATGAGAATTACAAACGTTTTTTTCGTACTTTTTTTCGTACCCATTGAGTACTTAACTCGTGTGATTTTTGATTTCTTGTACAAGGCCATTCGGCCTCCGTTTTGCTTGCCGTTTGCGCCGGCGTGCCTTATTTATCGTTCGGTCGATATCACATCGGTACTTCAAAGAGAATTACAAACGTTTTTTTCCGTACTTTTTTTCGTACCCATAGAGTACTTAACTCGTGTGATTTTTGATTCCTTGTACAAGGCCATTCGGCCTCCGTTTTGCTTGCCGTTTGCGCCGGCGTGCCTTATTTATCGTTCTGGTCGATATCACATCAGTACTTCAAAGAGAATTACAAACGTTTTTTATCGTATTTTTTTCGTACCCATAGAGTACTTAATTGTGTGATTTTTGATTTCTTGTACAAGGCCATTCTGGCCTCCGTTTTGCTTGCCGTTTACGCCGGCGTGCCTTATTTATCGTTCTGGTCGATATCACATCAGTACTTCAAAGAGAATTACAAACGTTTTTTTTCGTACTTTTTTCGTACCCATAGAGTACTTAAATGTGTGATTTTTGATTCCTTGTACAAGGCCATTCTGGCCTCCGTCTTGCTTGCCGTTTGCGCCGGCGTGCTTTATTTATCGTTCTGGTCGATATCACATCAGTTCTTCAAAGAGAATTACAAACGTTTTTTTTCGTACTTTTTTTCGTACCCATAGAGTACTTAACTGTGTGATTTTTGATTCCTTGTACAAGGCCATTCTGGCCTCCGTTTTGCTTGCCGTTTGCGCCGGCGTGCCTAATTTATCTTTCTGGTCGATATCACATCGGTACTTCAAAGAGAATTACAAACGTTTTTTTTTTTTTTCGTACTTTTTTTCGTACCCATAGAGTACTTAACGTGTGATTTTTGATTCCTTGTACAAGGCCATTCTCGGCCTCCGTTTTGCTTGCCGTTTGCGCCGGCGTGCCTTATTTATCGTTCGGTCGATATCACATCGGTACTTCAAAGAGAATTACAAACGTTTTTTTCGTACTTTTTTTCGTACCCATAGAGTACTTAACGTGTGATTTTTGATTTCTTGTACAAGGCCATTCTGGCCTCCGTTTTGCTTGCCGTTTGCGCCGGCGTGCCTTATTTATCGTTTTGGTCGATATCACATCTGTACTTCAAAGAGAATTACAAACGTTTTTTTCGTACTTTTTTTCGTACCCATAGAGTACTTAACTCTGTGATTTTTTATTTCTTGTACAAGGCCATTCGGCCTCCGTTTTGCTTGCCGTTTGCGCCGGCGTGCCTTATTTATCGTTCGGTCGATATCACATCGGTACTTCAAAGAGAATTACAAACGTTTTTTTTCGTACTTTTTTTCGTACCCATAGAGTACTTAACTCGTGTGATTTTTGATTCCTTGTACAAGGCCATTCGGCCTCCGTTTTGCTTGCCGTTTGCGCCGGCGTGCCTTATTTATCGTTCGGTCGATATCACATCGGTACTTCAAAGAGAATTACAAACGTTTTTTTTCGTACTTTTTTTCGTACCCATAGAGTACTTAACTATGTGATTTTTGATTCCTTGTACAAGGCCATTCGGCCTCCGTTTTGCTTGCCGTTTGCGCCGGCGTGCCTTATTTATCGTTCGGTCGATATCACATCGGTACTTCAAAGAGAATTACAAACGTTTTTTTCGTACTTTTTTTTGCGTACCCATAGAGTACTTAACGTGTGATTTTTGATTCCTTGTACAAGGCCATTCGGCCTCCGTTTTGCTTGCCGTTTGCGCCGGCGTGCCTTATTTATCGTTCGGTCGATATCACATCGGTACTTCAAAGAGAATTACAAACGTTTTTTTCGTACTTTTTTTCGTACCCATAGAGTACTTAACCGTGTGATTTTTGATTTCTTGTACAAGGCCATTCGGCCTCCGTTTTGCTTGCCGTTTGCGCCGGCGTGCCTTATTTATCGTTCGGTCGATATCACATCGCACTTCAAAGAGAATTACAAACGTTTTTTTTCGTACTTTTTTTCGTACCCATAGAGTACTTAACTCGTGTGATTTTTGATTCCTTGTACAAGGCCATTCTGGCCTCCGTTTTGCTTGCCGTTTGCGCCGGCGTGCCTTATTTATCGTTCTGGTCGATATCACATCAGTACTTCAAAGAGAATTACAAACGTTTTTTTTTCGTACTTTTTTCGTACCCATAGAGTACTTAACTATGTGATTTTTGATTCCTTGTACAAGGCCATTCTGGCCTCCGTTTTGCTTGCCGTTTGCGCCGGCGTGCCTTATTTATCGTTCTGGTCGATATCACATCAGTACTTCAAAGAGAATTACAAACGTTTTTTTCGTACTTTTTTTCGTACCCATAGAGTACTTAACTGTGTGATTTTTGATTCCTTGTACAAGGCCATTCTGGCCTCCGTTTTGCTTGCCGTTTGCGCCGGCGTGCCTTATTTATCGTTCTGGTCGATACCACATCAGTACTTCAATGAGAATTACAAACGTTTTTTTCGTACTTTTTTTCGTACCCATTGAGTACTTAACGTGTGATTTTTGATTTCTTGTACAAGGCCATTCGGCCTCCGTTTTGCTTGCCGTTTGCGCCGGCGTGCCTTATTTATCGTTCGGTCGATATCACATCGGTACTTCAAAGAGAATTACAAACGTTTTTTTTCGTACTTTTTTTCGTACCCATAGAGTACTTAACGTGTGATTTTTGATTCCTTGTACAAGGCCATTCGGCCTCCGTTTTGCTTGCCGTTTGCGCCGGCGTGCCTTATTTATCGTTCGGTCGATATCACATCGGTACTTCAAAGAGAATTACAAACGTTTTTTATCGTATTTTTTTTCGTACCCATAGAGTACTTAACTCGTGTGATTTTTGATTTCTTGTACAAGGCCATTCTGGCCTCCGTTTTGCTTGCCGTTTACGCCGGCGTGCCTTATTTATCGTTCTGGTCGATATCACATCAGTACTTCAAAGAGAATTACAAACGTTTTTTTTTCGTACTTTTTTTCGTACCCATAGAGTACTTAACTGTGTGATTTTTGATTCCTTGTACAAGGCCATTCGGCCTCCGTTTTGCTTGCCGTTTGCGCCGGCGTGCCTTATTTATCGTTCTGGTCGATATCACATCAGTACTTCAAAGAGAATTACAAACGTTTTTTTCGTACTTTTTTTCGTACCCATAGAGTACTTAACTGTGTGTGATTTTTGATTTCTTGTACAAGGCCATTCTGGCCTCCGTTTTGCTTGCCGTTTGCGCCGGCGTGCCTTATTTATCGTTCGGTCGATATCACATCGGTACTTCAAAGAGAATTACAAACGTTTTTTTTCGTACTTTTTTTCGTACCCATAGAGTACTTAACTCGTGTGATTTTTGATTCCTTGTACAAGGCCATTCTGGCCTCCGTTTTGCTTGCCGTTTGCGCCGGCGTGCCTTATTTATCGTTCTGGTCGATATCACATCAGTACTTCAAAGAGAATTACAAACGTTTTTTTCGTACTTTTTTTCGTACCCATAGAGTACTTAACTGTGTGATTTTTGATTTCTTGTACAAGGCCATTCGGCCTCCGTTTTGCTTGCCGTTTGCGCCGGCGTGCCTTATTTATCGTTCTGGTCGATATCACATCAGTACTTCAAAGAGAATTACAAACGTTTTTTTCGTACTTTTTTTCGTACCCATAGAGTACTTAACGTGTGATTTTTGATTCCTTGTACAAGGCCATTCGGCCTCCGTTTTGCTTGCCGTTTGCGCCGGCGTGCCTTATTTATCGTTCGGTCGATATCACATCGGTACTTCAAAGAGAATTACAAACGTTTTTTTCGTATTTTTTTTCGTACCCATAGAGTACTTAACGTGTGATTTTTGATTTCTTGTACAAGGCCATTCGGCCTCCGTTTTGCTTGCCGTTTACGCCGGCGTGCCTTATTTATCGTTCGGTCGATATCACATCGGTACTTCAAAGAGAATTACAAACGTTTTTTTCGTACTTTTTTTTCGTACCCATAGAGTACTTAACGTGTGATTTTTGATTCCTTGTACAAGGCCATTCGGCCTCCGTTTTGCTTGCCGTTTGCGCCGGCGTGCCTTATTTATCGTTCGGTCGATATCACATCGGTTCTTCAAAGAGAATTACAAACGTTTTTTTTCGTACTTTTTTTCGTACCCATAGAGTACTTAATCGTGTGATTTTTGATTCCTTGTACAAGGCCATTCGGCCTCCGTTTTGCTTGCCGTTTGCGCCGGCGTGCCTTATTTATCGTTCGGTCGATATCACATCGAACTTCAAAGAGAATTACAAACGTTTTTTTCGTACTTTTTTTCGTACCCATAGAGTACTTAACCGTGTGATTTTTGATTCCTTGTACAAGGCCATTCGGCCTCCGTTTTGCTTGCCGTTTGCGCCGGCGTGCCTTATTTATCGTTCGGTCGATATCACATCGGTACTTCAAAGAGAATTACAAACGTTTTTTTTCGTACTTTTTTTCGTACCCAAGAGTACTTAACGTGTGATTTTTGATTCTTGTACAAGGCCATTCTCGCCTCCGTTTTGCTTGCCGTTTGCGCCGGCGTGCCTTATTTATCGTTCGGTCGATATCACATCGGTACTTCAAAGAGAATTACAAACGTTTTTTTTCGTACTTTTTTTCGTACCCGTAGAGTACTTAACGTGTGATTTTTGATTTTTGTACAAGGCCATTCGGCCTCTCGTTTTGCTTGCCGTTTGCGCCGGCGTGCCTTATTTATCGTTCGGTCGATATCACATCGGTACTTCAATGAGAATTACAAACGTTTTTTTCGTACTTTTTTTCGTACCCATTGAGTACTTAACGTGTGATTTTTGATTTCTTGTACAAGGCCATTCGGCCTCCGTTTTGCTTGCCGTTTGCGCCGGCGTGCCTTATTTATCGTTCGGTCGATATCACATCGGTACTTCAAAGAGAATTACAAACGTTTTTTTCCGTACTTTTTTTCGTACCCATAGAGTACTTAACGTGTGATTTTTGATTCCTTGTACAAGGCCATTACGGCCTCCGTTTTGCTTGCCGTTTGCGCCGGCGTGCCTTATTTATCGTTCGGTCGATATCACATCGGTACTTCAAAGAGAATTACAAACGTTTTTTATCGTATTTTTTTTCGTACCCATAGAGTACTTAACTCGTGTGATTTTTGATTTCTTGTACAAGGCCATTCGGCCTCCGTTTTGCTTGCCGTTTACGCCGGCGTGCCTTATTTATCGTTCGGTCGATATCACATCGGTACTTCAAAGAGAATTACAAACGTTTTTTTCGTACTTTTTTCGTACCCATAGAGTACTTAACTCGTGTGATTTTTGATTCCTTGTACAAGGCCATTCGGCCTCCGTCTTGCTTGCCGTTTGCGCCGGCGTGCTTTATTTATCGTTCGGTCGATATCACATCGCTTCTTCAAAGAGAATTACAAACGTTTTTTTTCGTACTTTTTTTCGTACCCATAGAGTACTTAACTCGTGTGATTTTTGATTCCTTGTACAAGGCCATTCGGCCTCCGTTTTGCTTGCCGTTTGCGCCGGCGTGCCTAATTTATCTTTCTGGTCGATATCACATCAGTACTTCAAAGAGAATTACAAATGTTTTTTTTCGTACTTTTTTTCGTACCCATAGAGTACTTAACTTGTGTGATTTTTGATTCCTTGTACAAGGTCATTCGGCCTCCGTTTTGCTTGCCGTTTGCGCCGGCGTGCCTTATTTATCGTTCGGTCGATATCACATCGGTACTTCAATGAGAATTACAAACGTTTTTTTCGTACTTTTTTTCGTACCCATAGAGTACTTAACTCGTGTGATTTTTGATTTCTTGTACAAGGCCATTCGGCCTCCGTTTTGCTTGCCGTTTGCGCCGGCGTGCCTTATTTATCGTTCGGTCGATATCACATCTGTACTTCAAAGAGAATTACAAACGTTTTTTTCCGTACTTTTTTTTGTACCCATAGAGTACTTAACTCGTGTGATTTTTGATTCCTTGTACAAGGCCATTCTGGCCTCCGTTTTGCTTGCCGTTTGCGCCGGCGTGCCTTATTTATCGTTTTGGTCGATATCACATCAGTACTTCAAAGAGAATTACAAACGTTTTTTTTCGTATTTTTTTTCGTACCCATAGAGTACTTAACTGTGTGATTTTTGATTTCTTGTACAAGGCCATTCGGCCTCCGTTTTGCTTGCCGTTTACGCCGGCGTGCCTTATTTATCGTTCGGTCGATATCACATCGGTACTTCAAAGAGAATTACAAACGTTTTTTTTTCGTACTTTTTTTCGTACCCATAGAGTACTTAACTCGTGTGATTTTTGATTCCTTGTACAAGGCCATTCGGCCTCCGTTTTGCTTGCCGTTTGCGCCGGCGTGCCTTATTTATCGTTCGGTCGATATCACATCGGTACTTCAAAGAGAATTACAAACGTTTTTTTTCGTACTTTTTTTCGTACCCATAGAGTACTTAACGTGATTTTTGATTCCTTGTACAAGGCCATTCGGCCTCCGTTTTGCTTGCCGTTTGCGCCGGCGTGCCTTATTTATCGTTCGGTCGATATCACATCGAACTTCAAAGAGAATTACAAACGTTTTTTTTTCGTACTTTTTTTCGTACCCATAGAGTACTTAACGTGTGATTTTTGATTCCTTGTACAAGGCCATTCGGCCTCCGTTTTGCTTGCCGTTTGCGCCGGCGTGCCTTATTTATCGTTCGGTCGATATCACATCGTACTTCAAAGAGAATTACAAACGTTTTTTTTTCGTACTTTTTTTCGTACCCAAGAGTACTTAACTCGTGTGATTTTTGATTTCTTGTACAAGGCCATTCGGCCTCCGTTTGCTTGCCGTTTGCGCCGGCGTGCCTTATTTATCGTTCGGTCGATATCACATCAGTACTTCAAAGAGAATTACAAACGTTTTTTTGGTACTTTTTTTCGTACCCGTAGAGTACTTAACTGTGTGATTTTTGATTCTTTGTACAAGGCCATTCTGGCCTCCGTTTTGCTTGCCGTTTGCGCCGGCGTGCCTTATTTATCGTTCTGGTCGATAACACATCAGTACTTCAATGAGAATTACAAAGTATTTTTACTTTTTTCGTACCCAAAGAGTACTTAACTGTGTGATTTTGATTCCTTGTACAAGGTCATTCTGACCTCCGTTTTGCTTGCCGTTTGCGCCGGCGTGCCTTATTTATCGTTCTGGTCGATACCACATCAGTACTTCAAAGAGAATTACAAACGATTATTTTCGTACTTTGTTTCGTACCCATAGAGTACTTAACTGTGTGATTTTTGATTCCTTGTACAAGGCCATTCTGACCTCCGTTTTGTTTTCCGTTTGCGCCGGCGTGCCTTATTTATCATTCTGGTCGATACCACATCAGTACTTCAAAGACAATTACAAACGTTTTTTTTCGTACTTTTTTTCGTACACATAGAGTACTTAGCTGTGTGATTTTTGATTCCTTGTACAAGGCCATTCTGCCCTCCGTTTTGCTTGCCGTTTGCGCCGGCGTGCCTTATTTATCGTTCTGGTCGATAAACATCAGTACTTCAATGAGAATTACAAACGTTTTTTTCGTACTTTGTTTTGTACCCATAGAGTACTTAACGGTGTGATTTTTGATTCCTTGTACAAGGCCATTCTGACCTCCGTTTTGCTTGCCGTTTGCGCCGGCGTGCCTTATTTATCGTTCTGGTCGATAACACATCAGTACTTCAAAGAGAATTACAAACTATTTTTTCGTAATTTGTTTCGTACCCAAAGAGTACTTAACTGTGTGATTTTGATTCCTTGTACAAGGCCTTTCTGACCTCCGTTTTGCTTGCCGTTTGCGCCGGCGTGCCTTATTTATCGTTCTGGTCGATATCACATCAGTACTTCAAAGAGAATTACAAACGTTTTTTTTCGTACTTTTTTTCGTACCCATAGAGTACTTAACTGTGTGATTTTTGATTCCTTGTACAAGGCCATTCTGGCCTCCGTTTTGCTTGCCGTTTGCGCCGGCGTGCCTTATTTATCGTTCGGTCGATATCACATCGAGTACTTCAAAGAGAATTACAAACGTTTTTTTTCGTACTTTTTTTCGTACCCATAGAGTACTTAACGTGTGATTTTTGATTCCTTGTACAAGGCCATTCGGCCTCCGTTTTGCTTGCCGTTTGCGCCGGCGTGCCTTATTTATCGTTCGGTCGATATCACATCGGTACTTCAAAGAGAATTACAAACGTTTTTTTTCGTACTTTTTTTCGTACCCATAGAGTACTTAACGTGTGATTTTTGATTCCTTGTACAAGGCCATTCTGGCCTCCGTTTTGCTTGCCGTTTGCGCCGGCGTGCCTTATTTATCGTTCTGGTCGATATCACATCAGTACTTCAAAGAGAATTACAAACGTTTTTTTTTCGTACTTTTTTTCATACCCATAGAGTACTTAACTGTGTGATTTTTGATTTCTTGTACAAGGCCATTCTGGCCTCCGTTTTCCTTGCCGTTTGCGCCGGCGTGCCTTATTTATCGTTCTGGTCGATATCACATCAGTACTTCAAAGAGAATTACAAACGTTTTTTTTCGTACTTTTTTTCGTACCCATAGAGTATTTAACTGTGATTTTTGATTCCTTGTACAAGGCCATTCTGGCCTCCGTTTTGCTTGCCGTTTGCATCGGCGTGCCTTATTTATCGTTCGGTCGATATCACATCGGTACTTCAAAGAGAATTACAAACGTTTTTTTTTTTTTTCGTACTTTTTTTCGTACCCATAGAGTACTTAACTATGTGATTTTTGATTTCTTGTAAAAGGCCATTCTGGCCTCCGTTTTGCTTGCCGTTTGCGCCGGCGTGCCTTATTTATCTTTCTGGTCGATATCACATCAGTACTTCAAAGAGAATTACAAACGTTTTTTTTCGTACTTTTTTTCGTACTTAACTGTGTGATTTTTGATTCCTTGTACAAGGCCATTCTGGCCTCCGTTTTGCTTGCCGTTTGCGCCGGCGTGCCTTATTTATCGTTCTGGTCGATATCACATCAGTACTTCAAAGAGAATTACAAACGTTTTTTTTCGTATTTTTTTTCGTACCCATAGAGTACTTAACTGTGTGATTTTTGATTTCTTGTACAAGGCCATTCTGGCCTCCGTTTTGCTTGCCGTTTACGCCGGCGTGCCTTATTTATCGTTCTGGTCGATATCACATCAGTACTTCAAAGAGAATTACAAACGTTTTTTTTCGTACTTTTTTTCGTATCCATAGAGTACTTAACGTGTGATTTTTGATTCCTTGTACAAGGCCATTCGGCCTCCGTTTTGCTTGCCGTTTGCGCCGGCGTGCCTTATTTATCGTTCGGTCGATATCACATCGCAGTTCTTCAAAGAGAATTACAAACGTTTTTCTTCGTACTTTTTTTCGTACCCATAGAGTACTTAACTTGTGTGATTTTTGATTCCTTGTACAAGGCCATTCGGCCTCCGTTTTGCTTGCCGTTTGCGCCGGCGTGCCTTATTTATCGTTCGGTCGATATCACATCGAACTTCAAAGAGAATTACAAACGTTTTTTTTCGTACTTTTTTTCGTACCCATAGAGTACTTAACGTGTGATTTTTGATTCCTTGTACAAGGCCATTCGGCCTCCGTTTTGCTTGCCGTTTGCGCCGGCGTGCCTTATTTATCGTTCTGGTCGATATCACATCAGTACTTCAAAGAGAATTACAAACGATTTTTTTCGTACCCAAAGAGTACTTAACTGTGTGATTTTTGATTTCTTGTACAAGGCCATTCTGGCCTCTGTTTTGCTTGCCGTTTGCGCCGGCGTGCCTTATTTATCGTTCTGGTCGATATCACATCAGTACTTCAAAGAGAATAACAAACGTTTTTTTTTGGTACTTTTTTTCGTACCCGTTGAGTACTTAACTGTGTGATTTTTGATTCTTTGTACAAGGCCATTCTGGCCTCCGTTTTGCTTGCCGTTTGCGCCGGCGTGCCTTATTTATCGTTCTGGTCGATAACACATCAGTACTTCAAAGAGAATTACAAACGTTTTTTTCCGTACTTTTTTTCGTACCCATAGAGTACTTAAGAGATTTTTGATTCCTTGTACAAGGCCATTCTCGTTTTTGCTTGCCGTTTGCGCCGGCGTGCCTTATTTATCGTTTCGATATCACATCGTTCAAAGAGAATTACAAACGTTTTTTATCGTATTTTTTTTCGTACCCATAGAGTACTTAACTGTGATTTTTGATTCTTGTACAAGGCCATTCATTTATCGTTCTGGTCGATATCACATCAGTACTTGAAAGAGAATTACAAACGTTTTTTTTCGTACTTTTTTCGTACCCATAGAGTACTTAACTGATATGAAACAAACTATGATCTAGATTAAGGTATTCAAAACTAAACATGAAGAACACGTATTTTAACAAAGAAGAGAAAGAACTTACACGAAAAATGATAGAAAAGAGAAAGATAGTTGAGCCAAAACTTAGATCTCCCTAAGAATCAGCACTTCGGGATCACCAAGCTGAGAACGCCGCACAAAAGTTGCTCAAAACTTTTGATAAGTTCTCAAGTTAAAACATTCACCCAATCAGCAAGGTAAAATATTTAACTCTCAAGTTCCAATCACTGAAACTCAAATTATATATAAAGTTTTTCACTCAAATATTGTCTAAGAATTACATTAGCAAGACAAAGCCTTATATAGGCAACAAGAAAATGCAACTTCCCACAAACTAGCAATGTGGTAGAAAAACAACTTATAGTTGGGATTTGGAAGTTTGGCTAAGCATATTTTCGATGTGGGATAATGGGATAGGCGCCCAAGGTGTGTCTAGGCCAAGTCTTGGACAAGTCTTGGGGCTTAACAAAAATGGAAAGAAAAGTTTCCCAAAGTTAAGGTGAAAAGGTTATTGACCTTTAGGAAGGGTAAATGGGTAGGACATCAAGAATTAAGGTAAGGTATACCTTAAAAGGATGTAGGACATGTGGATGGTAGGGTCAAAATCCAAAAATAGTAAGTGGATGTCGGGTTTGGCCAAAATAGGCTATTTATGGCAAGGTTACTAAAAATAGACAAAACTTCCCAAAAAACCCCTTAACCCCAATTACAAGTTATTATTAATAAAATGGACAAGTCTTCATGCTTCAACTCCTCAACGTATTGTTGAGAGCTTGCCAAAACGTTGTTCTTCAAAGCATCCTCAAATCTTCTCTTTCGAGCTCTCGTAACCGGACCCTCTTGAAGTTGAAGTGGATCCATACTCTCAACGTCTTCAAGGTCATTACTTGAGCCTCCATGATATGTATCACTCCCTCCCGGTTGGAAAGGATCTGTCCTCAGATCAGAAACAGCCGTATAAGGTGACAAGTCGGCAATATTGAATGTTGGTGAGATATTCCACTCCGGAGGGATGTCAAGCGTGTAAGCATTGTTGTTGAGGCGTGCCAAGACCTGGAATGGACCATCTCCACGTGGATTGAGCTTGGACTTTCGAAAATGTGGAAATCTATCTTTGCGGAGGTGTAGCCACACCAAATCTCCCGGTTCAAAAATCAGCTCTTTCCGCCCTTTGTTTGCATGCTTTGCGTAGTGCTCCGTTGCTTTTTCTACATTCAGCCTGGCTTTCTCATGAAGCTTCTGCACCAATTCAGCTTTAGCGTCTCCATCCAAACTTACTTGATCACCTGGAGGCAATGGAACATAATCAAAAGGTGCTGAAGGCAGAAAACCGTAAACAAGTTCAAAGGGTGCGTATTTAGTAGCAGAATGCTTAGCACGATTGTATGCGAACTCGACATAAGGTAAACATGACTCCCAATTCTTTAAATTGCTTTTCACAACAGTTCGAAGTAATTGACCCAACACACGATTAACTACTTCGTCCGACCATCGATCGTGGGTGAAATGAAGTCGAAAATAACAAGTAAGTACCCAAACGCAGCCATAATACACGCCAAAAATGACTCACAAACTTAGTATCACGATCACTTACAATGGTTCTAGGTATCCCATGCAATCGTACTATCTCCTTGAAAAACAAATCAGCCACATAAGATGCATCATTAGTCTTAGAACATGGAATGAAATGAGCCATCTTAGAAAATCTATCGACCACCACAAACACGGAGTCTTTCCCACTCTTAGACCTAGGTAAGCCTAACACAAAATCCATCGAAATATCAGTCCAAGGAGATGTAGGAATAGGTAAAGGAGTATACAAGCCATGTGGTTTCAACCTCGATTTAGCATGCTTACACACTAGACAAGAATCACAAAACTTAGCCACATCAGATCGCATCCTAGGCCAATAAAAATGAGTGCGTAACATCTCGTAAGTTTTCTCAATACCAAAGTGTCCCATTAACCCTCCCCCATGAGATTCTCGTAACAACAACTCACGTAAAGACGCCCGAGGAATACATAACTTATCCCCTTTGTATAAAAAACCATCATGTATAGAATACTCGGGAAAAGTAGAAGATGGACACTTAGCATAAACATCACCAAAATCAACATCCTTAGGATATAATTCCTTAATAAGTTCAAACCCAAGTAATTTCGACTGCAAAGACGTGATAAGTGAATGACGTCTAGACAAAGCATCCGCAACGACATTGTCTTGCCCTTTCTTAAACTTAATGACATACGGAAAGGATTCGATAAACTCAATATACCGAATGTGTCGCTTACTCAACTTTCCTTGACCTTTAAGATACTTTAAAGACTCGTGGTCCGTGTGAATAATAAATTCACGAGGCCTAAGGTAGTGCTGCCACGTTTGCAAACAACGAATTAAAGCATATAACTCCTTATCATACGTGGAATAATTCAAGTGAGCACCTTTTAATTTTTCAGAAAAATATGCAATAGTGCGCTTTTCTTGCAATAAAACGCCACCCACTCCCACACCCGAAGCGTCGCATTCTAACTCAAACACTTTATCGAAATCAGGTAATGCAAGTATAGGTGCAGAAATAAGTTTAAGCTTCAAAAGTTCAAAAGACTCCCTTTGGCGATCTCCCCAAGTAAAAGGTGCGTTTTTGTGGATGAGTTCCGTTAATGGAGCAGCAATGGTGCTGAAATCCTTCACGAAACGTCGGTAGAAACCCGCCAAACCAAGGAAACTTCGCACATCAGCCACGTTTTTTAGTTGTGGCCACTCCTTGATAGCTCGAACCTTTTCGTGATCAACCTCCACTCCATCCGCACTTACTACAAAACCAAGAAAGACAACTCGATCCAAACAAAAATCACACTTTTTCAAGTTAGCATACAACTTAGCACGCCTAAGTGTGTCTAAAACGGCTTGTAAGTGTGCAACATGATTATCGAGTGTGGTGCTATAAACCAATATATCATCAAAATATACGACCACAAAATGACCAATAAACTCTCGTAGGACTCATTCATTAAGCGCATAAATGTAGACGGTGCATTCGTAAGTCCAAAAGGCATGACCAACCACTCATAAAGTCCAAACTTAGTTTTAAAAGCGGTTTTCCACTCATCACCCTCACGGATACGAACTTGATGATAGCCACTACGTAAATCAATTTTCGAAAAATACTTACTACCGTGCAACTCGTCAAGCATATCGTCCAAACGCGGAATCGGATAACGATATTTAACCGTGATATTGTTGATGGCACGGCAATCCATGCACATGCGCCACTCCCCACTTTTCTTTGGAACAACGATCACCGGCACGGCACAAGGGCTTAAGGACTCTCGGATCTTGCCTTTTTCCAACACTCCGCAACTTGCCGTTGTATTTCCTTCGTTTCTTCGGGATTGGCTCGATAAGCAGGTCGGTTGGGAAGTGTAGCTCCCGGAACCAAGTCAATCTGATGTTCCACACCTCGCAAAGGTGGTAATCCATTCGGTTCTTCATCCGGGAACACATCAGCATAATCCTGCAACAAGGAACAAACAACACTCGGGAGGGAAGGTGTTAAGTCGTCAAAAGAAACCAAGCATTTAAAACTTGGAACGACTTCCTTAAAATAGATAAGAAAAACAAAGTTACCACTATTCAACGTGGTAGTGATCAAGTTAGGTTTCGCAAGGAAACTGTGCTTCACACCCTTACTTTCTTTCTTTTCAACTTTTATTTTACCCTCGTGTTTGAAGGATCCCACACCCTTACCAAGCTGCACCAACCTTTTATCTCCCTCAAAAGTAACGCCCTCCCTTGACATTTTGCAATTTTCGACATTACTTCCCTCAAGATGTGATAAAACGCCCTCATGTCTTTTTCTCTCCAAATTCACGCCATGATTTTCAACTTTTACTCCCTCATTCACATTTTTTTCTCTCTTATAGAAGCAGCTTTCCTAGAACTAGCCATACGCAATTGTTCGGAATGAACTTGCGTAGGTGTCATGGGATGCAAAGTAATCGTATGACCATGCAATGAAAATGACCAAGTATTAAGACGACCATTATACAATGCCGATCTATCAAATTGCCATGGTCTACCTAACAATAAATGAGTGACAAAAAGCGGAACTACATCACATAAAACTTCATCAACCACTTTACCAACTCGAAATTTAACATATGCTTGATGTGACACACGAATATCAGCCTCGTCATTCATCCATTGCAAGTTATACGGATGTGCATGTGGTAATAAAGGAAAATGAAAATCCTTAACCAAAGTATGACTTACCAAATTTGCACAACTCCCGGAATCAATGATGTAGTTGCACGTCCGTCCCGCAATACCACAAGTTGATTGAAATATGTTTTCACGCTGAAGAGAATCGTCCAATTTTGCATGAACAGCCAATGTCTTTCTAATGACATAACACGCCCCATAAGTAGAAGAGGCATGTGCATCCAACTCGTCTGCATGATCAGCAAGAACATCATCCTCGGCTTCTTCTTCGGAATGAGACTCGTAAGTAATACTTGATGCCGAATGTCCAACCACGGTCATGGTGCGTTTATTCGGGCAATTGGCAGCATAATGACCCTTTCCTTTACATTTAAAGCACTCAATATCCCGAGAACGTCCAACTTCAGCCTTGCCTTTATTCGGTGTCAAAATCTCGGATAACTTGTATTTATGGTTCGTAGAACGAGTAGAACTTTCAACCTGTTTGGTAGGGGCTGAAATAGATGAACTAGCTGAACCTCCTGGTTGAAAAGAAGGCGTAAATGAGCTGCGATAACCAAAAGGACGATTAACTTTGGCTCTCTCTTCACGTCGGTTCTTAAGCCTACGTT
Source organism: Gentiana straminea (assembly GCA_036785695.1). NCBI lineage: Eukaryota > Viridiplantae > Streptophyta > Magnoliopsida > Gentianales > Gentianaceae > Gentiana > Gentiana straminea. The sequence goes on along the minus strand of JAVUPR010000092.1, from coordinate 103,456 downwards.
CCACCATCGATGCGCCATTAACCATATCACTTAAAGTTTGATAGTTTTGGAGTTCAACTTGGCCCGCTATATCATCTCGAAGACCACATAAAAAACGCTGCATGGTTACGTCTTCTGGTTCAATAATATTAGCCCGAAGCATTGTAACTTGCATTTCCTCGTAAAAATCCCCAACTGATTTCCCCGACTGTGATAACTGTTGCAACTTAAAACCTTGGTCCCGAAAATAATGATTAGGGACCCATTTGATACGCATATGTTCGGTCAAAAGAGTCCACGAATTAATTGGTTGTTCACCCCGACGTCGACGATTCTCTTGAAAGCTATGCCACCAACTCATCGCATAACCCGTAAACTCCAAGGTAGCAATCCTAACTTTCTTCGCTTCACTATAATTATGAACCGCAAAAATCTGATTCATCTTCATTTCCCATTCTAAGTATTTCCCCGGATCAGATTTGCCATCAAAAGAGGGAATTTTATATTTTAACCCGCGCATATTATCATCGGCTACCACTTCAAATGCTTCTTGCTCGTAATTATCGGCGACGTCACTGTATTCGTCATCATTAACCTCAAATTCACCTCGTCCACCCCCAAATCCTCGTCCACCATCTCCCCCACGTCCTCCAACCCCACGTCCCCGAGCCCCTCTACCACGGCCACGTGCACCACCAATATTACCAATCCCATGTTGTTGAAATAATTGAGTAATTTGATCAGTCATAGTTTGTTGTAACTGCTCAAATCACTCATCCAAATTAGTATGCACTTGTTCTATACGATTAGTAACATCTCCATAAATAGCTTGTTGGTGTAGACGCAATCGATTTTCCAACGGCGTGTCACTTTGTTCATCATGAGCCAGGTTCAAGTGTTTTTTTTTTTGTCTCACAAATCACTCGTGTTTACACTCACCCTCAATCCTTGCTTTAGGTGAGGTCCAACCGTCAAACAAATCAAAGTAAGAGCAAATAGTGCACACAATTCACAACTCAAATAAAACACCACAAGTACTAACTCCCAAATCAATCTAAGTATGGAGAATGATTGGAAGAACGGTGTAGGTGAGTGAATGGATGAAAAGAGATGACGTGTGTACCAACAAATAAACAAGTATTCAATCTTTCTTGCTCCTTTTTTTTTTTATCAAATAAGGCTCGGCCTTTTTTTTTTTTTTTAAATTTTTTTTTATATTTAATTTAAAATTTTTTTTTTTGTTGTTGTTTTTTTTTTTTTAGTAAAGATTGAATATCAAAGAACTTTGAACTTACAAAACTATTAAAGGTGCACTAAATAAAAGGAAATAGGTACAAGATAAAATTTATACGAATTTATGATTGAAAGATGAACAGACTAAGGTTACAATTTCCCCATTACAGCCATGGTGAAGGAAGGAAAAATGGGCTGTCATTTTTTTTTTGTTTATGATAAAGAGGAAAATACGATGAAGGTTTGATGATGAAACAACTAGGAAGACAAAACTATGAGTGTTACTAAACAAATGTATGGAAAAATGAGCAGTAACACCACAATATGTATAGAAACAAGCACTTAATCAAGCCAATTCACATAGAAAATAGGCAACAAGGATGAAATTTGTGGGTAACAACTAGTAATAGGCTGCGTTTCATGCCACCTATATGATAGAATTTCGGTTTTTTTTTTTTTTTTTGTTTGTATAAATAAAGGCGAGCAGGGGAAAAAAAAAATTTGGGATGAACAAACAAGAAAAAACAAAAGAAAAGAATGATATGAATCTACTCGATCCCTAATCTCTGATACCAAATGATATGAAACTACTATGATCTAGATTAAGGTATTCAAAACTAAACATGAAGAACACGTATTTTAACAAAGAAGAGAAAGAACTTACACGAAAAATGATAGAAAAGAGAAAGATAGTTGAGCCAAAACTTAGATCTCCCTAAGAATCAGCACTTCGGGATCACCAAGCTGAGAACGCCGCACAAAAGTTGCTCAAAACTTTTGATAAGTTCTCAAGTTAAAACATTCACCCAATCAGCAAGGTAAAATATTTAACTCTCAAGTTCCAATCACTGAAACTCAAATTATATATAAAGTTTTTCACTCAAATATTGTCTAAGAATTACATTAGCAAGACAAAGCCTTATATAGGCAACAAGAAAATGCAACTTCCCACAAACTAGCAATGTGGTAGAAAAACAACTTATAGTTGGGATTTGGAAGTTTGGCTAAGCATATTTTCGATGTGGGATAATGGGATAGGCGCCCAAGGTGTGTCTAGGCCAAGTCTTGGACAAGTCTTGGGGCTTAACAAAAATGGAAAGAAAAGTTTCCCAAAGTTAAGGTGAAAAGGTTATTGACCTTTAGGAAGGGTAAATGGGTAGGACATCAAGAATTAAGGTAAGGTATACCTTAAAAGGATGTAGGACATGTGGATGGTAGGGTCAAAATCCAAAAATAGTAAGTGGATGTCGGGTTTGGCCAAAATAGGCTATTTATGGCAAGGTTACTAAAAATAGACAAAACTTCCCAAAAAACCCCTTAACCCCAATTACAAGTTATTATTAATAAAATGGACAAGTCTTCATGCTTCAACTCCTCAACGTATTGTTGAGAGCTTGCCAAAACGTTGTTCTTCAAAGCATCCTCAAATCTTCTCTTTCGAGCTCTCGTAACCGGACCCTCTTGAAGTTGAAGTGGATCCATACTCTCAACGTCTTCAAGGTCATTACTTGAGCCTCCATGATATGTATCATTAACTGTGTGATTTTTGATTCCTTGTACAAGGCCATTCTGGCTTCCGTTTTGCTTGCCGTTTGCGCCGGCGTGCCTTATTTATCGTTCTGGTCGATATCACATCGTCTTCAAAGAGAATTACAAACGTTTTTTTTTCGTACTTTTTTTCGTACCCATAGAGTACTTAACTGTGTGATTTTTGATTCCTTGTACAAGGCCATTCTGGCCTCCGTTTTGCTTGCCGTTTGCGCCGGCGTGCCTTATTTATCTTTCTGGTCGATATCACATCGGTACTTCAAAGAGAATTACAAACGTTTTTTTTCGTACTTTTTTTCGTACCCATAGAGTACTTAACTCGTGTGATTTTTGATTCCTTGTACAAGGTCATTCGGCCTCCGTTTTGCTTGCCGTTTGCGCCGGCGTGCCTTATTTATCGTTCGGTCGATATCACATCGGTACTTCAATGAGAATTACAAACGTTTTTTTCGTACTTTTTTTCGTACCCATAGAGTACTTAACTCGTGTGATTTTTGATTTCTTGTACAAGGCCATTCGGCCTCCGTTTTGCTTGCCGTTTGCGCCGGCGTGCCTTATTTATCGTTCGGTCGATATCACATCGGTACTTCAAAGAGAATTACAAACGTTTTTTTCCGTACTTTTTTTCGTACCCATAGAGTACTTAACTGTGTGATTTTTGATTCCTTGTACAAGGCCATTCTGGACTCCCTTTTGCTTGCCGTTTGCGCCGGCGTGCCTTATTTATCGTTTTGGTCGATATCACGTCAGTACTTCAAAGAGAATTACAAACGTTTTTTTTCGTACTTTTTTTCGTACCCATAAGTACTTAACCCTTTTGATTTCTTGTACAAGGCCATTCGGCCTCCGTTTTGCTTGCCGTTTACGCCGGCGTGCCTTATTTATCGTTCGGTCGATATCACATCGTACTTCAAAGAGAATTACAAACGTTTTTTTTCGTACTTTTTTTCGTACCCATAGAGTACTTAACTCGTGTGATTTTTGATTCCTTGTAAAGGCCATTCGGCCTCCGTTTTGCTTGCCGTTTGCGCCGGCGTGCCTTATTTATCGTTCGGTCGATATCACATCGGTACTTCAAAGAGAATTACAAACGTTTTTTTTCGTACTTTTTTCGTACCCTTAGAGTACTTAACTCGTGTGATTTTTGATTCCTTGTACAAGGCCATTCGGCCTCCGTTTTGCTTGCCGTTTGCGCCGGCGTGCCTTATTTATCGTTCGGTCGATATCACATCGCTTCTTCAAAGAGAATTACAAACGTTTTTTTTTCGTACTTTTTTTCGTACCCATAGAGTACTTAACGTGTGATTTTTGATTCCTTGTACAAGGCCATTCGGCCTCCGTTTTGCTTGCCGTTTGCGCCGGCGTGCCTTATTTATCGTTCGGTCGATATCACATCGGTACTTCAAAGAGAATTACAAACGTTTTTTTTCGTACTTTTTTTCGTACCCATACGTACTTAACTTGTGTGATTTTTGATTCCTTGTACAAGGTCATTCTAGGCCTCCGTTTTGCTTGCCGTTTGCGCCGGCGTGCCTTATTTATCGTTCGGTCGATATCACATCAGTACTTCAATGAGAATTACAAACGTTTTTTTCGTACTTTTTTTCGTACCCATAGAGTACTTAACGTGTGATTTTTGATTTCTTGTACAAGGCCATTCGGCCTCCGTTTTGCTTGCCGTTTGCGCCGGCGTGCCTTATTTATCGTTCGGTCGATATCACATCGGTACTTCAAAGAGAATTACAAACGTTTTTTTCCGTACTTTTTTCGTACCCAAAGAGTACTTAACGTGTGATTTTTGATTTCTTGTACAAGGCCATTCGGCCTCTCGTTTTGCTTGCCGTTTGCGCCGGCGTGCCTTATTTATCGTTCTGGTCGATATCACATCAGTACTTCAATGAGAATTACAAACATTTTTTTCGTACTTTTTTTCGTACCCATTGAGTACTTAACTCGTGATTTTTGATTTCTTGTACAAGGCCATTCGGCCTCCGCTTTTGCTTGCCGTTTGCGCCGGCGTGCCTTATTTATCGTTCGGTCGATATCACATCGGTACTTCAAAGAGAATTACAAACGTTTTTTTCCGTACTTTTTTTCGTACCCATAGAGTACTTAACTCGTGTGATTTTTGATTCCTTGTACAAGGCCATTCGGCCTCCGTTTTGCTTGCCGTTTGCGCCGGCGTGCCTTATTTATCGTTCGGTCGATATCACATCGGTACTTCAAAGAGAATTACAAACGTTTTTTTTCGTATTTTTTTTCGTACCCATAGAGTACTTAACGTGTGATTTTTGATTTCTTGTACAAGGCCATTCGGCCTCCGTTTTGCTTGCCGTTTACCCCGGCGTGCCTTATTTATCGTTCGGTCGATATCACATCGGTACTTCAAAGAGAATTACGTACGTTTTTTTTCGTACTTTTTTCGTACCCATAGAGTACTTAACTCGTGTGATTTTTGATTCCTTGTACAAGGCCATTCGGCCTCCGTTTTGCTTGCCGTTTGCGCCGGCGTGCCTTATTTATCGTTCGGTCGATATCACATCGCTTCTTCAAAGAGAATTACAAACGTTTTTTTTTCGTACTTTTTTTCGTACCCATAGAGTACTTAACTGTGTGATTTTTGATTCCTTGTACAAGGTCATTCTGGCCTCCGTTTTGCTTGCCGTTTGCGCCGGCGTGCCTTATTTATCTTTATGGTCGATATCACATCAGTACTTCAAAGAGAATTACAAACGTTTTTTTTCGTACTTTTTTTCGTACCCATAAAGTACTTAACTGTGTGATTTTTGATTCCTTGTACAAGGTCATTCTGGCCTCCGTTTTGCTTGCCGTTTGCGCCGGCGTGCCTTATTTATCGTTCTGGTCGATATCACATCAGTACTTCAATGAGAATTACAAACGTTTTTTTCGTACTTTTTTTCGTACCCATAGAGTACTTAACGTGTGATTTTTTGATTTCTTGTACAAGGCCATTCGGCCTCCGTTTTGCTTGCCGTTTGCGCCGGCGTGCCTTATTTATCGTTCGGTCGATATCACATCGGTACTTCAAAGAGAATTACAAACGTTTTTTTCCGTACTTTTTTTCGTACCCATAGAGTACTTAACTGTGTGATTTTTGATTCCTTGTACAAGGCCATTCTGGCCTCCGTTTTGATTGCCGTTTGCGCCGGCGTGCCTTATTTATCGTTTTGGTCGATATCACATCAGTACTTCAAAGAGAATTACAAACATTTTTTTTCGTATTTTTTTTCGTACCCATAGAGTACTTAACTGTGTGATTTTTGATTTCTTGTACAAGGCCATTCGGCCTCCGTTTTGCTTGCCGTTTGCGCCGGCGTGCCTTATTTATCGTTCGGTCGATATCACATCGGTACTTCAAAGAGAATTACAAACGTTTTTTTCGTACTTTTTTTCGTACCCATAGAGTACTTAATCGTGTGATTTTTGATTCCTTGTACAAGGCCATTCTGGCCTCCGTTTTGATTGCCGTTTGCGCCGGCGTGCCTTATTTATCGTTTTGGTCGATATCACATCAGTACTTCAAAGAGAATTACAAACATTTTTTTTCGTATTTTTTTTCGTACCCATAGAGTACTTAACTGTGTGATTTTTGATTTCTTGTACAAGGCCATTCTGGCCTCCGTTTTGCTTGCCGTTTACGCCGGCGTGCCTTATTTATCGTTCGGTCGATATCACACCGGTACTTCAAAGAGAATTACAAACGTTTTTTTTCGTACTTTTTTTCGTACCCATAGAGTACTTAACGTGTGATTTTTGATTCCTTGTACAAGGCCATTCGGCCTCCGTTTTGCTTGCCGTTTGCGCCGGCGTGCCTTATTTATCGTTCGGTCGATATCACATCGCTTCTTCAAAGAGAATTACAAACGTTTTTTTTCGTACTTTTTTTCGTACCCATAGAGTACTTAATCGTGTGATTTTTGATTCCTTGTACAAGGCCATTCGGCCTCCGTTTTGCTTGCCGTTTGCGCCGGCGTGCCTTATTTATCGTTCTGGTCGATATCACATCAGTACTTCAAAGAGAATTACAAACGTTTTTTTCGTACTTTTTTTCGTACCCATAGAGTACTTAACTGTGTGATTTTTGATTTCTTGTACAAGGCCATTCTGGCCTCCGTTTTCCTTGCCGTTTGCGCCGGCGTGCCTTATTTATCGTTCGGTCGATATCACATCGGTACTTCAAAGAGAATTACAAACGGTTTTTTTCAGACTTTTTTTCGTACCCAAAGAGTACTTAACTGTGTGATTTTTGATTTCTTGTACAAGGCCATTCTGGCCTCTGTTTTGTTTGCCGTTTGCGCCGGCGTGCCTTAATTATCGTTCTGGTCGATATCACATCAGTACTTCAATGAGAATTACAAACGTTTTTTTCGTACTTTTTTTCGTACCCATTGAGTACTTAACTGTGTGATTTTTGATTTCTTGTACAAGGCCATTCTGGCCTCCGTTTTGCTTGCCGTTTGCGCCGGAGTGCCTTATTTATCGTTCGGTCGATATCACATCGGTACTTCAAAGAGAATTACAAACGTTTTTTTCCGTACTTTTTTTCGTACCCATAGAGTACTTAACTCGTGTGATTTTTGATTCCTTGTACAAGGCCATTCGGCCTCCGTTTTGCTTGCCGTTTGCGCCGGCGTGCCTTATTTATCTTTCGGTCGATATCACATCGGTACTTCAAAGAGAATTACAAACGTTTTTTTTCGTACTTTTTTTCGTACCCAAAGAGTACTTAACTCGTGTGATTTTTGATTTCTTGTACAAGGCCATTCGGCCTCTTTTTGCTTGCCGTTTGCGCCGGCGTGCCTTATTTATCGTTCTGGTCGATATCACATCATTACTTCAATGAGAATTACAAACGTTTTTTTCGTACTTTTTTTCGTACCCATTGAGTACTTAACTGTGTGATTTTTGATTCCTTGTACAAGGCCATTCGGCCTCCGTTTTGCTTGCCGTTTGCGCCGGCGTGCCTTATTTATCGTTCGGTCGATATCACATCGCTCTTCAAAGAGAATTACAAACGTTTTTTTTCGTACTTTTTTTCGTACCCAAAGAGTACTTAACTCGTGTGATTTTTGATTTCTTGTACAAGGCCATTCGGCCTCCGTTTTGCTTGCCGTTTGCGCCGGCGTGCCTTATTTATCGTTCGGTCGATATCACATCGGTACTTCAATGAGAATTACAAACGTTTTTTTTGCCGTTTGCGTACTTTTTTTCGTACCCATTGAGTACTTAACGTGTGATTTTTGATTCCTTGTACAAAGCCATTCGGCCTCCGTTTTGCTTGCCGTTTGCATCGGCGTGCCTTATTTATCGTTCTGGTCGATATCACATCAGTACTTCAAAGAGAATTACAAACGTTTTTTTTCGTACTTTTTTTCGTACCCATAGAGTACTTAACTATGTGATTTTTGATTTCTTGTAAAAGGACATTCTGGCCTTCGTTTTGCTTGCCGTTTGCGCCGGCGTGCCTTATTTATCTTTCTGGTCGATATCACATCAGTACTTCAAAGAGAATTACAAACGTTTTTTTTTCGTACTTTTTTTCGTACTTAACTGTGATTTTTGATTCCTTGTACAAGGCCATTCTGGCCTCCGTTTTGCTTGCCGTTTGCGCCGGCGTGCCTTATTTATCGTTCGGTCGATATCACATCGTACTTCAAAGAGAATTACAAACGTTTTTTTCGTACTTTTTTTCGTATCCATAGAGTACTTAACTGTGTGATTTTTGATTTCTTGTACAAGGCCATTCTGGCCTCCGTTTTGCTTGCCGTTTACGCCGGCGTGCCTTATTTATCGTTCTGGTCGATATCACATCAATACTTCAAAGAGAATTACAAACGTTTTTTTCCGTACTTTTTTTCGTACCCATAGAGTACTTAACTGTGTGATTTTTGATTCCTTGTACAAGGCTATTCTGGCCTCCGTTTTGCTTGCCGTTTGCGCCGGCGTGCCTTATTTATCGTTCGGTCGATATCACATGAGTACTTCAAAGAGAATTACAAACGTTTTTTTTCGTACTTTTTTTCGTACCCATAGAGTACTTAACTCGTGTGATTTTTGATTCCTTGTACAAGGCCATTCGGCCTCTCGTTTTGCTTGCCGTTTGCGCCGGCGTGCCTTATTTATCGTTCGGTCGATATCACATCGGTACTTCAAAGAGAATTACAAACGTTTTTTTTCGTACTTTTTTTCGTACCCGAGTACTTAACCGTGTGATTTTTGATTTCTTGTACAAGGCCATTCGGCCTCCGATTTGATTGCCGTTTGCGCCGGCGTGCCTTATTTATTGTTCTGGTGGATATCACATCAGTACTTCAAATAGATTTACAAACGTTTTTTTCGTACTTTTTTTCGTACCCATAGAGTACTTAACGTGTGATTTTTGATTCCTTGTACAAGGCCATTCGGCCTCCGTTTTGCTTGCCGTTTGCACCGGCGTGCCTTATTTATCGTTCGGTCGATATCACATCGACTTCAAAGAGAATTACAAACGTTTTTTTTTTCGTACTTTTTTTTATACCCATAGAGTACTTAACGTGTGATTTTTGATTTCTTGTACAAGGCCATTCGGCCTCCGTTTTGCTTGCCGTTTGCGCCGGCGTGCCTTATTTATCGTTCGGTCGATATCACATCGGTACTTCAAAGAGAATTACAAACGTTTTTTTTTCGTACTTTTTTTCGTACCCATAGAGTACTTAACTCGTGTGATTTTTGATTCCTTGTACAAGGCCATTCGGCCTCCGTTTTGCTTTCCGTTTGCGCCGGCGTGCCTTATTTATCATTCTGGTCGATATCACATCAGTACTTCAAAGAGAATTACAAACGTTTTTTTTTGTACTTTTTTTCGTACCCATAGACTTAACTGTGTGATTTTTGATTTCTTGTACAAGGCCATTCTGGCCTCCGTTTTGCTTGCCGTTTGTGCCGGCGTGCCTTATTTATCGTTCTGGTCGATATCACATCAGTACTTCAAAGAGAATTACAAACGTATTTTTTCGTACCCATAGAGTATTTAACTGTGTGATTTTTGATTCCTTGTACAAGGCCATTCTGGCCTCCGTTTTGCTTGCCGTTTGCATCGCGTGCCTTATTTATCGTTCTGGTCGATATCACATCAGTACTTCAAAGAAAATTACAAACGTTTTTTTTCGTACTTTTTTTCATACCCATAGAGTACTTAACTATGTGATTTTTGATTTCTTGTAAAAGGCCATTCTGGCCTCCGTTTTGCTTGCCGTTTGCGCCGGCGTGCCTTATTTATCTTTCTGGTCGATATCACATCAATACTTCAAAGAGAATTACAAACGTTTTTTTTCGTACTTTTTTTCGTACCCATAGAGTACTTAACTGTGTGATTTTTGATTCCTTGTACAAGGCCATTCGGCCTCCGTTTTGCTTGCCGTTTGCGCCGGAGTGCCTTATTTATCGTTCGGTCGATATCACATCAGTACTTCAATGAGAATTACAAACGTTTTTTTCGTACTTTTTTTCGTACCCATAGAGTACTTAACTGTGTGATTTTTGATTTCTTGTACAAGGCCATTCTGGCCTCCGTTTTGCTTGCCGTTTGCGCCGGCGTGCCTTATTTATCGTTCTGGTCGATATCACATTAGTACTTCAAAGAGAATTACAAACGTTTTTTCCGTACTTTTTTTCGTACCCATAGAGTACTTAACTGTGTGATTTTTGATTCCTTGTACAAGGCCATTCTGGCCTCCGTTTTGCTTGGCCGTTTGCGCCGGCGTGCCTTATTTATCGTTCTGGTCGATATCACATCAGTACTTCAAAGAGAATTACAAACGTTTTTTTTCGTATTTTTTTTCGTACCCATAGAGTACTTAACTATGTGATTTTTGATTTCTTGTACAAGGCCATTCTGGCCTCCGTTTTGCTTGCCGTTTACGCCGGCGTGCCTTATTTATCGTTCTGGTCGATATCACATCGGTACTTCAAAGAGAATTACAAACGTTTTTTTTCGTACTTTTTTTCGTACCCATAGAGTACTTAACGTGTGATTTTTGATTCTTGTACAAGGCCATTCTGGCCTCCGTTTTGCTTGCCGTTTGCGCCGGCGTGCCTTATTTATCGTTTTGGTCGATATCACATCAGTACTTCAAAGAGAATTACAAACGTTTTTTTCGTACTTTTTTTCGTACCCATAGAGTACTTAACGGTGTGATTTTTGATTCCTTGTACAAGGCCATTCTGGCCTCCGTTTTGCTTGCCGTTTGCGCCGGCGTGCCTTATTTATCGTTCGGTCGATATCACATCGAACTTCAAAGAGAATTACAAACGTTTTTTTTTGTACTTTTTTTCGTACCCATAGAGTACTTAACCGTGTGATTTTTGATTTCTTGTACAAGGCCATTCGGCCTCCGTTTTGCTTGCCGTTTGCGCCGGCGTGCCTTATTTATCGTTCGGTCGATATCACATCGGTACTTCAAAGAGAATTACAAACGTTTTTTTCGTACTTTTTTTCGTACCCATAGAGTACTTAACTCGTGTGATTTTTGATTCCTTGTACAAGGCCATTCGGCCTCCGTTTTGCTTGCCGTTTGCGCCGGCGTGCCTTATTTATCGTTCGGTCGATATCACATCGGTACTTCAAAGAGAATTACAAACGTTTTTTTTCGTACTTTTTTTCGTACCCATAGAGTACTTAACTCGTGTGATTTTTGATTCCTTGTACAAGGCCATTCGGCCTCCGTTTTGCTTGCCGTTTGCGCCGGCGTGCCTTATTTATCGTTCGGTCGATATCACATCGAACTTCAAAGAGAATTACAAACGTTTTTTTTCGTACTTTTTTTCGTACCCATAGAGTACTTAACGTGTGATTTTTGATTCCTTGTACAAGGCCATTCGACCTCCGTTTTGCTTGCCGTTTGCGCCGGCGTGCCTTATTTATCGTTCTGGTCGATATCACATCAGTACTTCAAAGAGAATTACAAACGTTTTTTTTTGTACTTTTTTTCGTACCCATAGAGTACTTAACTGTGTGATTTTTGATTTCTTGTACAAGGCCATTCTGGCCTCCGTTTTGCTTGCCGTTTGTGCCGGCGTGCCTTATTTATCGTTCTGGTCGATATCACATCAGTACTTCAAAGAGAATTACAAACGTTTTTTTTCGTTCTTTTTTTCGTACCCATAGAGTATTTAACTCGTGTGATTTTTGATTCCTTGTACAAGGCCATTCGGCCTCCGTTTTGCTTGCCGTTTGCGCCGCGTGCCTTATTTATCGTTCTGGTCGATATCACATCAGTACTTCAAAGAAAATTACAAACGTTTTTTTTCGTACTTTTTTTCATACCCATAGAGTACTTAACTATGTGATTTTTGATTTCTTGTAAAAGGCCATTCTGGCCTCCGTTTTGCTTGCCGTTTACGCCGGCGTGCCTTATTTATCGTTCTGTCGATATCACATCGGTACTTCAAAGAGAATTACAAACGTTTTTTTTCGTACTTTTTTTCGTACCCATAGAGTACTTAACTCGTGTGATTTTTGATTCCTTGTACAAGGCCATTCGGCCTCCGTTTTGCTTGCCGTTTGCGCCGGCGTGCCTTATTTATCGTTCGGTCGATATCACATCGGTACTTCAAAGAGAATTACAAACGTTTTTTTCGTACTTTTTTTCGTACCCATAGAGTACTTAACTGTGTGATTTTTGATTTCTTGTACAAGGCCATTCTGGCCTCCGTTTTGCTTGCCGTTTGCGCCGGCGTGCCTTATTTATCGTTCTGGTCGATATCACATTAGTACTTCAAAGAGAATTACAAACGTTTTTTCGTACTTTTTTTCGTACCCATAGAGTACTGTGTGATTTTTGATTCCTTGTACAAGGCCATTCGGCCTCCGTTTTGCTTGCCGTTTGCGCCGGCGTGCCTTATTTATCGTTCGGTCGATATCACATCGGTACTTCAAAGAGAATTACAAACGTTTTTTTTCGTATTTTTTTTCGTACCCATAGAGTACTTAACCGTGTGATTTTTGATTTCTTGTACAAGGCCATTCGGCCTCCGTTTTGCTTGCCGTTTACGCCGGCGTGCCTTATTTATCGTTCGGTCGATATCACATCGGTACTTCAAAGAGAATTACAAACGTTTTTTTTCGTACTTTTTTTCGTACCCATAGAGTACTTAACGTGTGATTTTTGATTCCTTGTACAAGGCCATTCGGCCTCCGTTTTGCTTGCCGTTTGCGCCGGCGTGCCTTATTTATCGTTCGGTCGATATCACATCGCTCTTCAAAGAGAATTACAAACGTTTTTTTTCGTACTTTTTTTCGTACCCATAGAGTACTTAACCGTGTGATTTTTGATTCCTTGTACAAGGCCATTCGGCATCCGTTTTGCTTGCCGTTTGCGCCGGCGTGCCTTATTTATCGTTCGGTCGATATCACATCGAACTTCAAAGAGAATTACAAACGTTTTTTTCGTACTTTTTTTCGTACCCATAGAGTACTTAACTCGTGTGATTTTTGATTCCTTGTACAAGGCCATTCGGCCTCCGTTTTGCTTGCCGTTTGCGCCGGCGTGCCTTATTTATCGTTCGGTCGATATCACATCGGTACTTCAAAGAGAATTACAAACGATTTTTTTCGTACCCATAAGAGTACTTAACGTGTGATTTTTGATTTCTTGTACAAGGCCATTCGGCCTCTCGTTTTGCTTGCCGTTTGCGCCGGCGTGCCTTATTTATCGTTCGTCGATATCACATCGGTACTTCAAAGAGAATAACAAACGTTTTTTTTGGTACTTTTTTTCGTACCCGTAGAGTACTTAACTGTGTGATTTTTGATTCTTTGTACAAGGCCATTCTGGCCTCCGTTTTGCTTGCCGTTTGCGCCGGCGTGCCTTATTTATCGTTCGGTCGATATCACATCGAACTTCAAAGTGAATTACAAACGTTTTTTTTTCGTACTTTTTTTCGTACCCATAGAGTACTTAACGTGTGATTTTTGATTCCTTGTACAAGGCCATTCGTCCTCCGTTTTGCTTGCCGTTTGCGCCGGCGTGCCTTATTTATCGTTCTGGTCGATATCACATCAGTACTTCAAAGAGAATTACAAACGATTTTTTTCGTACCCAAAGAGTACTTAACTTTGTGATTTTTGATTTCTTGTACAAGGCCATTCTGGCCTCTATTTTGCTTGCCATTTGCGCCGGCGTGCCTTATTTATCGTTCTGGTCGATATCACATCAGTACTTCAAAGAGAATTACAAACGTTTTTTATCGTACTCTTTTTCGTACCCATAGACTACTTAACGGTGTGATTTTTGATTCCTTGTACAAAGCCATTCTGGCCTCCGTTTTGCTTGCCGTTTGCGCCGGCGTGCCTTATTTATCGTTCTGGTCGATAACACATCAGTACTTCAATGAGAATTACAAACTATTTTTTTCGTACTTTGTTTCGTACCCAAAGAGTACTTAACGTGTGATTTTGATTCCTTTTACAAGGCCATTCTGACCTCCGTTTTGCTTGCCGTTTGCGCCGGCGTGCCTTATTTATCGTTCTGGTCGATACCACATCAGTACTTCAAAGAGAATTACAAACATTTTTTTTCGTACTTTTTTTGGTACCCATAGAGTACTTAACTGTGTGATTTTTGATTCCTTGTACAAGGCCATTCGGCCTCCGTTTTGCTTGCCGTTTGCGCCGGCGTGCCTTATTTATCGTTCGGTCGATATCACATCGCACTTCAAAGAGAATTACAAACGATTTTTTTACGTTTTTTCGTACCCATAGAGTACTTAACTGTGTGATTTTTGATTCCTTGTACAAGGCCATTCTGGCCTCCGTTTTGCTTGCCGTTTGCGCCGGCGTGCCTTATTTATCGTTCGGTCGATATCACATCAGTACTTCAAAGAGAATTACAAACGTTTTTAATCGTACTCTTTTTCGTACCCGTAGACTACATAACGGTGTGATTTTTGATTCCTTGTACAAAGCCATTCTGGCCTCCGTTTTGCTTGCCGTTTGCGCCGGCGTGCCTTATTTATCGTTCTGGTCGATAACACATCAGTACTTCAATGAGAATTACAAACTATTTTTTTCATACTTTGTTTCGTACCCAAAGAGTACTTAACTGTGTGATTTTGATTCCTTTTACAAGGCCATTCTGACCTCCGTTTTGTTTGCCGTTTGCGCCGGCGTGCCTTATTTATCGTTCTGGTCGATACCACATCAGTACTTCAAAGAGAATTACAAACGTTTTTTTTCGTACTTTTATTCGTACCCATAGAGTATTTAACTGTGTGATTTTTGATTCCTTGTACAAGGCCATTCTGGCCTCCGTTTTTCTTGCCGTTTGTGCCGGCGTGCCTTATTTATCGTTCTGGTCGATAACACATCAATACTTCAATAAGAATTACAAATGTTTTTTTTCGTAGTTTGTTTTGTACCCATAGAGTATTTAACGGTGTGATTTTTGATTCCATGTACAAGGCCATTCTGACCTCCGTTTTGCTTGCCGTTTGTGCCGGCGTACCTTATTTATCGTTCTGGTCGATACCACATTAGTACTTCAAAGAGAATTACAAACGTTTTTTTTGTACTTTTTTTCGTACCCATAAAGTACTTAACTGTGTGATTTTTGATTCCTTGTACAAGGCCTTTCTGGCCTCTCGTTTTGCTTGCCGTTTGCGCCGGCGTGCCTTATTTATCGTTCTGGTCGATATCACATCAGTACTTCAAAGAGAATTACAAACGTTTTTTAACGTACTCTTTTTCGTACCAATAGAGTACTTAACGGTGTGATTTTTGATTCCTTGTACAAGGCCATTCTGGCCTCCGTTTTGCTTGCCGTTTGCGCCGGCGTGCCTTATTTATCGTTCTGGTCGATAACACATCAGTACTTCAATGAGAATTCCAAAGTATTTTTTTCATACTTTGTTTCGTACCCAAAGAGTACTTAACTGTGTGATTTTGATTCCTTGTACAAGGTGATTCTGACCTCCGTTTGGCTTGCCGTTTGCGCCGGCGTGCCATATTTATCGTTCTGGTCGATACCACATCAGTACTTCAAAGAGAATTACAAACGATTATTTTCGTACTTTGTTTCGTACCCATAGAGTACTTAACTGGTGTGATTTTTGATTCCTTGTACAAGGCCATTCTGACCTCCGTTTTGCTTGCCGTTTGCGCCGGCGTGCCTTATTTATCATTCTGGTCGATACCACATCAGTACTTCAAAGACAATTACAAACACTTTTTTCCGTACCCATAGAGTACTTAACTGTGTGATTTTTGATTCCTTGTACAAGGCTATTCAGGCCTCCGTTTTGCTTGCCGTTTGCGCCGGCGTGCCTTATTTATCGTTCTGGTCGATATCACATGAGTACTTCAAAGAGAATTACAAACGTTTTTTTTCGTACTTTTTTTCATACCCATAGAGTACTTAACTGTGTGATTTTTGATTCCTTGTACAAGGCCATTCTGGCCTACGTTTTGCTTGCCGTTTGTGCCGGCGTGCCTTATTTATCGTTCTGGTCGATATCACATCGCATACTTCAATGAGAATTACAAACGTTTTTTTTGTACTTTTTTTCGTACCCATAGAGTACTTAACTCGTGTGATTTTTGATTTCTTTTACAAGGCCATTCGGCCTCCGTTTTGCTTGCCGTTTGCGCCGGCGTGCCTTATTTATCGTTCGGTCGATATCGATCAGTACTTCAAAGAGAATTACAAAACGTTTATTTCGTACTTTTTTCGTACCCATAGAGTACTTAACTGTGTGATTTTTGATTCCTTGTACAAGGCCATTCTGGCCTCCGTTTTGCATGCCGTTTGCACCGGCGTGCCTTATTTATCGTTCTGGTCGATATCACATCAGTACTTCAAAGAGAATTACAAACGTTTTTTTTCGTACTTTTTTTCATACCCATAGAGTACTTAACTGTGTGATTTTTGATTTCTTGTACAAGGCCATTCTGGCCTCCGTTTTGCTTGCCGTTCGCGCCGGCGTGCCTTATTTATCGTTCGGTCGATATCACATCGGTACTTTAAAGAGAATTACAAACGTTTTTTTTTCGTACTTTTTTTCGTACCCATAGAGTACTTAACCGTGTGATTTTTGATTCCTTGTACAAGGCCATTCGGCCTCCGTTTTGCTTGCCGTTTGCGCCGGCGTGCCTTATTTATCGTTCTGGTCGATATCACATCAGTACTTCAAAGAGAATTACAAACGTTTTTTTTTGTACTTTTTTTTCGTACCCATAGACTTAACTGTGTGATTTTTGATTTCTTGTACAAGGCCATTCTGGCCTCCGTTTTGCTTGCCGTTTGCGCCGGCGTGGCTTATTTATCGTTCTGGTCGATATCACACCAGTACTTCAAAGAGAATTACAAACGTTTTTTTCGTACTTTTTTTTCGTACCCATAGAGTATTTAACTGTGTGATTTTTGATTCCTTGTACAAGGCCATTCTGGCCTCCGTTTTGCTTACCGTTTGCATTGGCGTGCCTTATTTATCGTTCTGGTCGATATCACATTAGTACTTCAAAAAGAATTACAAACATTTTTTTTTCGTACTTTTTTTCGTACCCATAGAGTACTTAACTATGTGATTTTTGATTTCTTGTAAAAGGCCATTCTGGCCTCCGTTTTGCTTGCCGTTTACGCCGGCGTGCCTTATTTGTCGTTCTGGTCTATATCACATCTGTACTTCAAAGAGTATTACAAACGTTTTTTCGTACTTTTTTTCGTACCCATAGAGTACTTAACTGTGTGATTTTTGATTCCTTGTACAAGGCCATTCTGGCCACCGTTTTGCTTTCCGTTTGCGCCGGCGTGCCTTATTTATCGTTCTGGTAGATATCACATCAGTACTTCAAAGAGAATTACAAACGTTTTTTCGTACCCATAGAGTACTTAACTGTGTGATTTTTGATTTCTTGTAAAAGGCCATTCTGGCCTCTGTTTTGCTTGCCGTTTGCGCCGGCGTGCCTTATTTATCGTTCTGGTCGATATCACATCAGTACTTCAAAGAGAATTACAAACGTTTTTTTTCGTACTTTTTTTCGTACCTATAGAGTACTTAACTGGTGTGATTTTTGATTCCTTGTACAAGGCTATTCTGGCCTCCGTTTTGCTTGCCGTTTGCGCCGGCGTGCCTTATTTATCGTTTTGGTCGATATCACATGAGTACTTCAAAGAGAATTACAAACGTTTTTTTTCGTACTTTTTTTCGTACCCATAGAGTACTTAACTGTGTGATTTTTGATTCCTTGTACAAGGCCATTCTGGCCTCCGTTTTGCTTGCCGTTTGTGCCGGCGTGCCTTATTTATCGTTCGGTCGATATCACATCGGTACATCAAAGAGTATTACAAACGTTTTTTTCGTACTTTTTTTCGTACCCATAGAGTACTTAACGTGTGATTTTTGATTCCTTGTACAAGGCCATTCGGCCACCGTTTTGCTTTCCGTTTGCGCCGGCGTGCCTTATTTATCGTTCGGTCGATATCACATCGGTACTTCAAAGAGAATTACAAACGTTTTTTTTTTCGTACTTTTTTTCGTACCCATAGAGTACTTAACTTGTGTGATTTTTGATTTCTTTTACAAGGCAATTCGGCCTCCGTTTTGCTTGCCGTTTGCGCCGGCGTGCCTTATTTATCGTTCTGGTCGATATCACAACAGTATTTCAAAGAGAATTACAAATGGTTTTTTTCGTACTTTTTTTCATACCCATAGAGTACTTAACTGTGTGATTTTTGATTTCTTGTACAAGGCCATTCGGCCTCCGTTTTGCTTGCCGTTTGCGCCGGCGTGCCTTATTTATCGTTCGGTCAATATCACATCGGTACTTCAAAGAGAATTACAAACGTTTTTTTTCGTACCGTACATAGAGTACTTAACTCGTGTGATTTTTGATTCCTTGTACAAGGCCATTCGGCCTCCGTTTTGCTTGCCGTTTGCACCGGCGTGCCTTATTTATCGTTCGGTCGATATCACATCGGTACTTCAAAGAGAATTACAAACGTTTTTTTTCGTACTTTTTTTCATACCCATAGAGTACTTAACGTGTGATTTTTGATTTCTTGTACAAGGCCATTCGGCCTCCGTTTTGCTTGCCGTTTGCGCCGGCGTGCCTTATTTATCGTTCGGTCGATATCACATCGTACTTTAAAGAGAATTACAAACGTTTTTTTTCGTACTTTTTTTCGTACCCATAGAGTACTTAACGTGTGATTTTTGATTCCTTGTACAAGGCCATTCGGCCTCCGTTTTGCTTGCCGTTTGCGCCGGCGTGCCTTATTTATCGTTCGGTCGATATCACATCGGTACTTCAAAGAGAATTACAAACGTTTTTTTTCGTACTTTTTTCGTACCCATAGAGTACTTAACTCGTGTGATTTTTGATTCCTTGTACAAGGATATTCGGCCTCCGTTTTGCTTGCCGTTTGCGCCGGCGTGCCTTATTTATCGTTCTGGTCGATATCACATGAGTACTTCAAAGAGAATTACAAACGTTTTTTTTTCGTACTTTTTTTCGTACCCATAGAGTACTTAACGTGTGATTTTTGATTCCTTGTACAAGGCCATCCTGGCCTCCGTTTTGCTTGCCGTTTGTGCCGGCGTGCCTTATTTATTGTTCTGGTCGATATCACATCAGTACATCAAACTGAATTACAAACGTTTTTTTTTGTACTTTTTTTCGTACCCATAGAGTACTTAACTGTGTGATTTTTGATTTCTTTTACAAGGCCATTCGGCCTCCGTTTTGCTTGCCGTTTGCGCCGGCGTGCCTTATTTATCGTTCTGGTCGATATCACATCAGTACTTCAAAGAGAATTACAAAACGTTTATTTCGTACTTTTTTTCGTACCCATAGAGTACTTAACTGTGTGATTTTTGATCCTTGTACAAGGCCATTCTGGCCTCTGTTTTGCTTGCCGTTTGCACCGGCGTGCCTTATTTATCGTTCTGGTCGATATCACATCAGTACTTCAAAGAGAATTACAAACGTTTTTTTTCGTACTTTTTTTCATACCCATAGAGTACTTAACCGTGTGATTTTTGATTTCTTGTACAAGGCCATTCTGGCCTCCGTTTTGCTTGCCGTTTGCGCCGGCGTGCCTTATTTATCGTTCTGGTCGATATCACATCAGTACTTTAAAGAGAATTACAAACGTTTTTTTCGTACTTTTTTTCGTACCCATAGAGTACTTAACTGTGTGATTTTTGATTCCTTGTACAAGGCCATTCTAGCCTCCGTTTTGCTTGCCGTTTGCGCCGGCGTGCCTTATTTATCGTTCTGGTCGATATCACATCAGTACTGCAAAGAGAATTACAAACGTTTTTTTTGTACTTTTTTTCGTACCCATAGACTTAACCGTGTGATTTTTTATTTCTTGTACAAGGCCATTCTGGCCTCCGTTTTGCTTGCCGTTTGCGCCGGCGTGGCTTATTCATCGTTCTGGTCGATATCACACCAGTACTTCAAAGAGAATTACAAACGTTTTTTTTCGTACTTTTTTTCGTACCCATAGAGTATTTAACTGTGTGATTTTTGATTCCTTGTACAAGGCCATTCTGGCCTCCGTTTTGCTTACCGTTTGCATCGGCGTGCCTTATTTATCGTTCTGGTCGATATCACATCAGTACTTCAAAGAGAATTACAAACGTTTTTTTTCGTACTTTTTTTCGTACCCATAAAGTACTTAACTATGTGATTTTTGATTTCTTGTAAAAGGCCATTCTGGCCTCCGTTTTGCTTGCCGTTTGCGCCGGCGTGCCTTATTTATCTTTCTGGCCGATATCACATCAGTACTTCAAAGAGAATTACAAACGTTTTTTTTCGTATTTTTTTTCGTACCCATAGAGTACTTAACTCGTGTGATTTTTGATTCATTGTACAAGGCCATTCGGCCTCCGTTTTGCTTGCCGTTTGCGCCGGCGTGCCTTATTTATCGTTCGGTCGATATCACATCGGTACTTCAAAGAGAATTACAAACGTTTTTTTCGTACTTTTTTTTCGTACCCATAGAGTACTTAACTCGTGTGATTTTTGATTTCTTGTACAAGGCCATTCGGCCTCCGTTTTGCTTGCCGTTTGCGCCGGCGTGCCTTATTTATCGTTCGGTCGATATCACATCGGTACTTCAAAGAGAATTACAAACGTTTTTTTCGTACTTTTTTTCGTACCCATAGAGTACTTAATCGTGTGATTTTTGATTCCTTTTACAAGGCCATTCGGCCTCCGTTTTGCTTGCCGTTTGCGCCGGCGTGCCTTATTTATCGTTCGGTCGATATCACATCGGTACTTCAAAGAGAATTACAAACGTTTTTTTTCGTACTTTTTTTCGTACCCATAGAGTACTTAACTCGTGTGATTTTTGATTCTTGTACAAGGCCATTCGGCCTCCGTTTTGCTTGCCGTTTGCGCCGGCGTGCCTTATTTATCGTTCGGTCGATATCACATCGACTTCAAAGAGAATTACAAACGTTTTTTTCGTACTTTTTTTCGTACCCAAAGAGTACTTAACTCGTGTGATTTTTGATTTCTTGTACAAGGCCATTCGGCCTCCGTTTTGCTTGCCGTTTGCGCCGGCGTGCCTTATTTATCGTTCGGTCGATATCACATCGGTACTTCAAAGAGAATTACAAACGTTTTTTTTCGTACTTTTTTTCGTACCCATAGAGTACTTAACGTGTGATTTTTGATTCCTTGTACAAGGCCATTCGGCCTCCGTTTTGCTTGCCGTTTGCGCCGGCGTGCCTTATTTATCGTTCGGTCGATATCACATCGGTACTTCAAAGAGAATTACAAACGTTTTTTTCGTACTTTGTTTCGTACCCATAGAGTACTTAACTTGTGTGATTTTTGATTCCTTGTACAAGGCCATTCGGCCTCCGTTTTGCTTGCCGTTTGCGCCGGCGTGCCTTATTTATCGTTCGGTCGATATCACATCGTACTTCAAAGAGAATTACAAACGTTTTTTTTCGTACTTTTTTCGTACCCATAGAGTACTTAACTCGTGTGATTTTTGATTCCTTGTACAAGGCCATTCGGCCTCCGTTTTGCTTGCCGTTTGCACCGGCGTGCCTTATTTATCGTTCTGGTCGATATCACATCAATACTTCAAAGAGAATTACAAACGTTTTTTTTCGTACTTTTTTTCGTACCCATAGAGTACTTAACGTGTGATTTTTGATTCCTTGTACAAGGCCATTCTGACCTCCGTTTTGCTTGCCGTTTGCGCCGGCGTGCCTTATTTATCGTTCTGGTCGATATCACATCAGTACTTCAAAGAGAATTACAAACGTTTTTTTTGTACTTTTTTTCGTACCCATAAAGTACTTAACTGTGTGATTTTTGATTCCTTGTACAAGGCCATTCTGGCCTCCGTTTTGCTTGCCGTTTGCGCCGGCGTGCCTTATTTATCGTTCGGTCGATATCACATCGTACTTCAAAGAGAATTACAAACGTTTTTTTTGTACTTTTTTTCGTACCCATAGAGTACTTAACGGTGTGATTTTTGATTCCTTGTACAAGGCCATTCGGCCTCCGTTTTGCTTGCCGTTTGCGCCGGCGTGCCTTATTTATCGTTCGGTCGATATCACATCGGTACTTCAAAGAGAATTACAAACGTTTTTTTTCGTACTTTTTTTCGTACCCATAGAGTACTTAACTATGTGTGATTTTTGATTCCTTGTACAAGGCCATTCTGGCCTCCGTTTTGCTTGCCGTTTGCGCCGGCGTGCCTTATTTATCGTTCTGGTCGATATCACATCAGTACTTCAAAGAGAATTACAAACGTTTTTTTCGTACTTTTTTTCGTACCCATAGAGTACTTAACTATGTGATTTTTGATTTCTTGTACAAGGCCATTCTGGCCTCCGTTTTGCTTGCCGTTTGCGCCGGCGTGCCTTATTTATCGTTTTGGTCGATATCACATCAGTACTTCAAAGAGAATTACAAACGTTTTTTTTCGTACTTTTTTTCATACCCATAGAGTACTTAACGGTGTGATTTTTGATTCCTTGTACAAGGCCATTCTGGCCTCCGTTTTGCTTGCCGTTTGTGCCGGCGTGCCTTATTTATCGTTCTGGTCGATATCACATCAGTACTTCAATGAGAATTACAAACGTTTTTTTTTGTACTTTTTTTCGTACCCATAGAGTACTTAACTGTGTGATTTTTGATTTCTTTTACAAGGCCATTCTGGCCTCCGTTTTGCTTGCCGTTTGCGCCGGCGTGCCTTATTTATCGTTCTGGTCGATATCAGATCAGTACTTCAAAGAGAATTACAAAACGTTTATTTCGTACTTTTTTCGTACCCATAGAGTACTTAACTGTGTGATTTTTGATTCCTTGTACAAGGCCATTCTGGCCTCCGTTTTGCATGCCGTTTGCACCGGCGTGCCTTATTTATCGTTCTGGTCGATATCACATCAGTACTTCAAAGAGAATTACAAACGTTTTTTTTTTCGTACTTTTTTCATACCCATAGAGTACTTAACTGTGTGATTTTTGATTTCTTGTACAAGGCCATTCGGCCTCCGTTTTGCTTGCCGTTCGCGCCGGCGTGCCTTATTTATCGTTCGGTCGATATCACATCGGTACTTTAAAGAGAATTACAAACGTTTTTTTTTCGTACTTTTTTTCGTACCCATAGAGTACTTAACGTGTGATTTTTGATTCCTTGTACAAGGCCATTCGGCCTCCGTTTTGCTTGCCGTTTGCGCCGGCGTGCCTTATTTATCGTTCGGTCGATATCACATCGGTACTTCAAAGAGAATTACAAACGTTTTTTTTTGTACTTTTTTTCGTACCCATAGTACTTAACGTGTGATTTTTGATTCTTGTACAAGGCCATTCGGCCTCCGTTTTGCTTGCCGTTTGCGCCGGCGTGCCTTATTTATCGTTCGGTCGATATCACACCGGTACTTCAAAGAGAATTACAAACGTTTTTTTTTTTTGTACTTTTTTTCGTACCCATAGAGTACTTAACTTGTGTGATTTTTGATTCCTTGTACAAGGCCATTCGGCCTCCGTTTTGCTTGCCGTTTCCGCCGGCGTGCCTTATTTATCGTTCTGGTCGATATCACATCAGTACTTCAAAAAGAATTACAAACGTTTTTTTCGTACTTTTTTTCGTACCCATAGAGTACTTAACTATGTGATTTTTGATTTCTTGTAAAAGGCCATTCTGGCCTCCGTTTGCGCCGGCGTGCCTTATTTATCGTTCCGGTCGATATCACATCAGTACTTCAAAGAGAATTACAAACGTTTTTTTCGTACTTTTTTTCGTACCCATAGAGTACTTAACTCGTGTGATTTTTGATTCCTTGTACAAGGCCATTCTCGGCCTCCGTTTTGCTTGCCGTTTGCGCCGGCGTGCCTTATTTATCGTTCGGTCGATATCACATCGGTACTTCAAAGAGAATTACAAACGTTTTTTTTTCGTACTTTTTTTCGTACCCATAGAGTACTTAATCGTGTGATTTTTGATTTCTTGTACAAGGCCATTCGGCCTCCGTTTTGCTTGCCGTTTGCGCCGGCGTGCCTTATTTATCGTTTTGGTCGATATCACATCGGTACTTCAAAGAGAATTACAAACGTTTTTTTTCGTACTTTTTTTCGTACCCATAGAGTACTTAACCGTGTGATTTTTGATTCCTTGTACAAGGCCATTCGGCCTCCGTTTTGCTTGCCGTTTGCGCCGGCGTGCCTTATTTATCGTTTTGGTCGATACCACATCAGAACTTCAAAGAGAATTACAAACGTTTTTTCGTACTTTTTTTCGTACCCATAGAGTACTTAACTGTGTGATTTTTGATTCCTTGTACAAGGCCATTCAGGCCTCCGTTTTGCTTGCCGTTTGCGCCGGCGTGCCTTATTTATCGTTCGGTCGATATCACATCGGTACTTCAAAGAGAATTACAAACGTTTTTTTTCGTACTTTTTTTCGTACCCATAGAGTACTTAACTCGTGTGATTTTTGATTCCTTGTACAAGGCCATTCGGCCTCCGTTTTGCTTGCCGTTTGCGCCGGCGTGCCTTATTTATCGTTCGGTGATATCACATCGTACTTCAAAGAGAATTACAAACGTTTTTTTCGTACTTTTTTTCGTACCCATAGAGTACTTAACGTGTGATTTTTGATTCCTTGTACAAGGCCATTCGGCCTCCGTTTTGCTTGCCGTTTGCGCCGGCGTGCCTTATTTATCGTTCTGGTCGATATCACATCAGTACTTCAAAGAGAATTACAAACGTTTTTTTCGTACTTTTTTTCGTACCCATAGAGTACTTAACTGTGTGATTTTTGATTTCTTGTACAAGGCCATTATGGCCTCCGTTTTGCTTGCCGTTTGCGCCGGCGTGCCTTATTTATCGTTCTGGTCGATATCACATCAGTACTTCAAAGAGAATTACAAACGTTTTTTTTCGTACCCATAGAGTACTTAACTGTGTGATTTTTGATTCCTTGTACAAGGCCATTCTGGCCTCCGTTTTGCTTGCCGTTTGCACCGGCGTGCCTTATTTATCGTTCTGGTCGATATCACATCGGTACTTCAAAGAGAATTACAAACGTTTTTTTTCGTACTTTTTTTCATACCCATAGAGTACTTAATCGTGTGATTTTTGATTTCTTGTACAAGGCCATTCGGCCTCCGTTTTGCTTGCCGTTTGCGCCGGCGTGCCTTATTTATCGTTCGGTCGATATCACATCGGTACTTCAAAGAGAATTACAAACGTTTTTTTTCGTACTTTTTTTCGTACCCATAGAGTACTTAACTTGTGTGATTTTTGATTCCTTGTACAAGGCCATTCGGCCTCCGTTTTGCTTGCCGTTTGCGCCGGCGTGCCTTATTTATCGTTCGGTCGATATCACATCGGTACTTCAAAGAGAATTACAAACGTTTTTTTTTGTACTTTTTTTCGTACCCATAGAGTACTTAACTCGTGTGATTTTTGATTCCTTGTACAAGGCCATTCTCGCCTCCGTTTTGCTTGCCGTTTGCGCCGGCGTGCCTTATTTATCGTTCTGGTCGATATCACATCGAGTACTTCAAAGAGAATTACAAACGTTTTTTTTTCGTACTTTTTTTCGTACCCATAGAGTACTTAACTGTGTGATTTTTGATTCCTTGTACAAGGCCATTCGGCCTCCGTTTTGCTTGCCGTTTGCATGCCGGCGTGCCTTATTTATCGTTCGGTCGATATCACATCGGTACATTCAAAGAGAATTACAAACGTTTTTTTTTCTTTTTTTCGTACCCATAGAGTACTTAACTGTGTGATTTTTGATTTCTTGTACAAGGCCATTCTGGCCTCCGTTTTGCTTGCCGTTTGCGCCGGCGTGCCTTATTTATCGTTCTGGTCGATATCACATCGGTACTTCAAAGAGAATTACAAAACGTTTTTTTCGTACTTTTTTTCGTACCCATAGAGTACTTAACTGTGTGATTTTTGATTCCTTGTACAAGGCCGATTCGGCCTCCGTTTTGCTTGCCGTTTGCGCCGGCGTGCCTTATTTATCGTTCGGTCGATATCACATCGGTACTTCAAAGAGAATTACAAACGTTTTTTTTCGTACTTTTTTTCGTACCCATAGAGTACTTAACGTGTGTGATTTTTGATTTCTTGTACAAGGCCATTCGGCCTCCGTTTTGCTTGCCGTTTGCGCCGGCGTGCCTTATTTATCGTTCGGTCGATATCACATCGGTACTTCAAAGAGAATTACAAACGTTTTTTTTCGTACTTTTTTTCGTACCCATAGAGTACTTAACGTGTGATTTTTGATTCCTTGTACAAGGCCATTCTAGCCTCCGTTTTGCTTGCCGTTTGCGCCGGCGTGCCTTATTTATCGTTCGGTCGATATCACATCGGTACTTCAAAGAGAATTACAAACGTTTTTTTTCGTACTTTTTTTCGTACCCATAGAGTACTTAACCGTGTGATTTTTGATTCCTTGTACAAGGCCATTCGGCCTCCGTTTTGCTTGCCGTTTGCGCCGGCGTGCCTTATTTATCGTTCGGTCGATATCACATCGGTACTTCAAAGAGAATTACAAACGTTTTTTTTCGTACTTTTTTTCGTACCCATAGAGTACTTAACCGTGTGATTTTTGATTCCTTGTACAAGGCCATTCGGCCTCCGTTTTGCTTGCCGTTTGCGCCGGCGTGCCTTATTTATCGTTCGGTCGATATCACATCGGTACTTCAAAGAGAATTACAAACGTTTTTTTTCGTACTTTTTTTCGTACCCATAGAGTACTTAACTATGTGATTTTTGATTCCTTGTACAAGGCCATTCGGCCTCCGTTTTTGATGTGATTCGTTTCATAATTTATGTAAATAATAAACCAATATTAAAGACACTTATTATAACATTGTATCATTTTCATTATGAAATATTAGTCAAATATATGATAAATTTTGCTGATATTTTGGGCCCACTTTTTGGGGATAAATTCAAGTTTGGAAAATTCAAGAGTTCAAAGTGCCTTATTTATCTTGAAGAAGATACATGGAGCTTGGACATCGGCATTTTGGACGCCATTTTGAAGTTCAAGAATACAAGTGCATTTATATAAGTATTATAATATATATTACTATATATTTTATTGTGTAATATTACTTAAATAAACAACAAAAACATGGCTGAATTTGGGGAGTTAAATGGCGCCATCTTTTGAGTTCAAGAAGTCAAGAAGGCAAGTTTTGGAAAATGTAAATACATTGAATCAAGATGCATGAACCAAGATTTCAAGAGTCCAAGCATTTATTCAAGATACATTGATTCATGATGCTTTGAAACTAGCTTATTTTGGGCGCCCCATTTTGTGATATTTGAGGAAGACTTTTCATCTTATTTATGCCATTATTCATGTATTTATTTTCCTATAAATATCCAAACTTTTGTAACCAAAAGGATTAAAACATTCAATTTTTTATCTATAAAACTATTAAGTTTTTCTTTCCAAAGTATTTTTACTTTTGGTGTGTGTTTTTTGAACACTAAATTTACCGGATTTATCAACAAACTTGAGCAAGTTGTTGTGGCATCCATCGATCCAAGGTCCTTAGAAACGAGATTTCTAAGCTTCCAAGGACAATACGATCCCTGCGCCTAGGCGTGCCTTAGCTTTATCTTTTCTTGTTTTCGATTCACTTCCTTTTTATTCAAGAAAAGAACTTTATTTCAATCCGATCCATATTCTTCATACCCATAGAGTACTTAACGTGTGATTTTTGATTCTTGTACAAGGCCATTCGGCCTCCTCCGTTTTGCTTGCCGTTTGCGCCGGCGTGCCTTATTTATCGTTCGGTAGATATCACATCGGTACTTCAAAGAGAATTACAAACGTTTTTTTTCGTACTTTTTTTCGTACCCATAGAGTACTTAACTCGTGTGATTTTTGATTTCTTGTAAAAGGCCATTCGGCCTCCGTTTTGCTTGCCGTTTGCGCCGGCGTGCCTTATTTATCGTTCGGTCGATATCACATCGGTACTTCAAAGAGAATTACAAACGTTTTTTTTCGTACTTTTTTTTCGTACCCATAGAGTACTTAATCGTGTGATTTTTGATTTCTTGTACAAGGCCATTCGGCCTCCGTTTTGCTTGCCGTTTGCGCCGGCGTGCCTTATTTATCGTTCGGGATCGATATCACATCAGTACTTCAAAGAGAATTACAAACATTTTTTTTCGTACTTTTTTTTTTCGTACCCATAGAGTACTTAACTGTGTGATTTTTGATTCCTTGTACAAGGCCATTCTGGCCTCCGTTTTGCTTGCCGTTTACGCCGGCGTGCCTTATTTATCGTTCTGGTCGATATCACATCAGTACTTCAAAGAGAATTACAAACGTTTTTTTCATACTTTTTTTCGTACCCATAGAGTACTTAACTGTGTGATTTTTGATTTCTTGTACAAGGCCATTCTGGCCTCCGTTTTGCTTGCCGTTTGCGCCGGCGTGCCTTATTTATCGTTCTGGTCGATATCACATCAGTACTTCAAAGAGAATTACAAACGTTTTTTTTCGTACTTTTTTTCGTACCCATAGAGTACTTAACTGTGTGATTTTTGATTCCTTGTACAAGGCCATTCTGGCCTCCGCTTTGCTTGCCGTTTGCGCCGGCGTGACTTATTTATCGTTCAGGTCGATATCACATCAGTACTTCAAAGAGAATTACAAACATTTTTTTTCGTACTTTTTTTCGTACCCATAGAGTACTTAACTGTGTGATTTTTGATTTCTTGTACAAGGCCATTATGGCCTCCGTTTTGCTTGCCGTTTGCGCCGGCGTGCCTTATTTATCGTTCTGGTCGATATCACATCAGTACTTCAAAGAGAATTACAAACGTTTTTTTTCGTACTTTTTTTCGTACCCATAGAGTACTTAACGTGTGATTTTTGATTCCTTGTACAAGGCCATTCGGCCTCCGTTTTGCTTGCCGTTTGCGCCGGCGTGCCTTATTTATCGTTCGGTCGATATCACATCGGTACTTCAAAGAGAATTACAAACGTTTTTTTTCGTACTTTTTTTTCGTACCCATAGAGTACTTAACTCGTGTGATTTTTGATTCTTGTACAAGGCCATTCGGCCTCCGTTTTGCTTGCCGTTTGCGCCGGCGTGCCTTATTTATCGTTCTGGTCGATATCACATCAGTACTTCAAAGAGAATTACAAACGCTTTTTTTCGTACTTTTTTTCGTACCCATAGAGTACTTAACTGTGTGATTTTTGATTCCTTGTACAAGGCCATTCTGGCCTCCGTTTTGCTTGCCGTTTGCGCCGGCGTGCCTTATTTATCGTTCTGGTCGATATCACATCAGTACTTCAAAGAGAATTACAAACGTTTTTTTTGTACTTTTTTTCGTACCCATAGAGTACTTAACTGTGTGATTTTTGATTTCTTGTACAAGGCCATTCTGGCCTCCGTTTTGCTTGCCGTTTGCGCCGGCGTGCCTTATTTATCGTTCTGGTCGATATCACATCGATACTTCAAAGAGAATTACAAACGTTTTTTTTCATACTTTTTTTCGTACCCATAGAGTACTTAACTCGTGTGACATTTGATTCCTTGTACAAGGCCATTCTGGCCTCCGTTTTGCTTGCCGTTTGCGCCGGCGTGCCTTATTTATTGTTCATGTATTTATTTTCCTATAAATATCCAAACTTTTGTAACCAAAAGGATGAAACATTCAATTTTTTATCTATAAAACTATTAAGTTTTTCTTTCCAAAGTATTTTTACTTTTGGTGTGTGTTTTGGATTGAACACTAAATGGATTTATCAACAAACTTGAGCAAGTTGTTGTGGCATCCATCGATCCAAGGTCCTTAGAAACGAGATTTCTAAGCTTCCAAGGACAATACCAAGATCCCTAGAAACAGGATTTCTAGGCTTTCAAGGTAGCTCCTATCTTTTCTTGTTTTCATTTACTTTCCTTTTTATTCAAGAAAACAACTTTATTTTCCTTGTATCCGATCCATATTCTTCATAGTTAAATTCTTATCAGTTTTGCTTTCTGTTTGCGCCGGCGTGCCTTATTTATCGTTCTGGTCGATATCACATCAGTACTTCAAAGAGAATTACAAACGTTTTTTTTCGTACTTTTTTTCGTACCCATAGAGTACTTAACTGTGTGATTTTTGATTTCTTGTAAAAGGCCATTCTGGCCTCCGTTTTGCTTGCCGTTTGCGCCGGCGTGCCTTATTTATCGTTCTGGTCGATATCACATCAGTACTTCAAAGAGAATTACAAACGTTTTTTTTCGTACTTTTTTTCGTACCCATAGAGTACTTAACTCGTGTGATTTTTGATTTCTTGTACAAGGCCATTCGCCTTCCGTTTTGCTTGCCGTTTGCGCCGGCGTGCCTTATTTATCGTTCGGTCGATATCACATCGGTACTTCAAAGAGAATTACAAACGTTTTTTTTCGTACTTTTTTTTCGTACCCATAGAGTACTTAACTTGTGTGATTTTTGATTCCTTGTACAAGGCCATTCTCGGCTCCGTTTTGCTTGCCGTTTGCGCCGGCGTGCCTTATTTATCGTTCGGTCGATATCACATCGGTACTTCAAAGAGAATTACAAACGCTTTTTTTCATACTTTTTTTCGTACCCATAGAGTACTTAACTTGTGTGATTTTTGATTCTTGTACAAGGCCATTCTCGGCCTCCGTTTTGCTTGCCGTTTGCGCCGGCGTGCCTTATTTATCGTTCGGTCGATATCACATCGCACTTCAAAGAGAATTACAAACGTTTTTTTTCGTACTTTTTTTCGTACCCATAGAGTACTTAACTCGTGTGATTTTTGATTCCTTGTACAAGGCCATTCTGGCCCCCGTTTTTGCTTGCCGTTTGCGCCGGCGTGCCTTATTTATCGTTCTGGTCGATATCACATCAGTACTTCAAAGAGAATTACAAACGTTTTTTTTCGTACTTTTTTTCGTACCCATAGAGTACTTAACTGTGTGATTTTTGATTCTTTGTACAAGGCCATTCTGGCCTCCGTTTTGCTTGCCGTTTGCGCCGGCGTGCCTTATTTATCGTTCTGGTCGATATCACATCAGTACTTCAAAGAGAATTACAAACGTTTTTTTTCGTACTTTTTTTCGTACCCATAGAGTACTTAACTGTGTGATTTTTGATTTCTTGTACAAGGCCATTCTGGCCTCCGTTTTGCTTGCCGTTTGCGCCGGCGTGCCTTATTTATCGTTCTGGTCGATATCACATCGGTACTTCAAAGAGAATTACAAACGTTTTTTTTCGTACTTTTTTTCGTACCCATAGAGTACTTAACGTGTGATTTTTGATTCCTTGTACAAGGCCATTCGGCCTCCGTTTTGCTTGCCGTTTGCGCCGGCGTGCCTTATTTATCGTTCGGTCGATATCACATCGGTACTTCAAAGAGAATTACAAACGTTTTTTTTCGTACTTTTTTTCGTACCCATAGAGTACTTAACGTGTGATTTTTGATTCCTTGTACAAGGCCATTCGGCCTCCGTTTTGCTTGCCGTTTGCGCCGGCGTGCCTTATTTATCGTTCGGTCGATATCACATCAGTACTTCAAAGAGAATTACAAACATTTTTTTTCGTACTTTTTTTCGTACCCATAGAGTACTTAACTGTGTGATTTTTGATTTCTTGTACAAGGCCATTCTGGCCTCCGTTTTGCTTGCCGTTTGCGCCGGCGTGCCTTATTTATCGTTCTGGTCGATATCACATCGTACTTCAAAGAGAATTACAAACGTTTTTTTTCGTACTTTTTTTCGTACCCATAGAGTACTTAACTGTGTGATTTTTGATTCCTTGTACAAGGCCATTCTGGCCTCCGTTTTGCTTGCCGTTTGCGCCGGCGTGCCTTATTTATCGTTCTGGTCGATATCACATCAGTACTTCAAAGAGAATTACAAACGGTTTTTTTGTACTTTTTTTCGTACCCATAGACTTAACTGTGTGATTTTTGATTTCTTGTACAAGGCCATTCTGGCCTCCGTTTTGCTTGCCGTTTGTGCCGGCGTGCCTTATTTATCGTTCTGGTCGATATCACATCAGTACTTCAAAGAGAATTACAAAATTTTTTTTTCGTACTTTTTTTCGTACCCATAGAGTATTTAACTGTGTGATTTTTGATTCCTTGTACAAGGCCATTCTGGCCTCCGTTTTGCTTGCCGTTTGCATCGGCGTGCCTTATTTATCGTTCTGGTCGATATCACATCAGTACTTCAAAGAGAATTACAAACGTTTTTTTTTCGTACTTTTTTTCGTACCCATAGAGTACTTAACTATGTAATTTTTGATTTCTTGTAAAAGGCCATTATGGCCTCCGTTTTGCTTGCCGTTTGCGCCGGCGTGCCTTATTTATCTTTCTGGTCGATATCACATCAGTACTTCAAAGAGAATTACAAATGTTTTTTTTCATACTTTTTTTCGTACCCATAGAGTACTTAACTGTGTGACTTTTGATTCCTTGTACAAGGCCATTCTGGCCTCCGTTTTGCTTGCCGTTTGCGCCGGCGTGCCTTATTTATCGTTCGGTCGATATCACATCGCACTTCAAAGAGAATTACAAACGTTTTTTTTCGTACTTTTTTTCGTACCCATAGAGTACTTAACGTGTGATTTTTGATTTCTTGTACAAGGCCATTCTGGCCTCCATTTTACTTGCCGTTTGAGCCGGCGTGCCTTATTTATCGTTCGTTCGATATATCACATCAGTACTTCAAAGAGAATTACAAACGTTTTTTTTCGTACTTTTTTCGTACCCATAGAGTACTTAACTATGTGATTTTTGATTCCTTGTACAAGGCCATTCTGGCCACCGTTTTGCTTGCCGTTTGCGCCGGCGTGCCTTATTTGTCGTTCGGTCGATATCACATCGGTACTTCAAAGAGTATTACGTACGTTTTTTTTCGTACTTTTTTTCGTACCCATAGAGTACTTAACTCGTGTGATTTTTGATTCCTTGTACAAGGCCATTCGGCCTCCGTTTTGCTTGCCGTTTGCGCCGGCGTGCCTTATTTGTCGTTCGGTCGATATCACATCGGTACTTCAAAGAGAATTACAAACGTTTTTTTTCGTACTTTTTTTCGTACCCATAGAGTACTTAACGTGTGATTTTTGATTTCTTGTACAAGGCCATTCGGCCTCCGTTTTGCTTGCCGTTTGCGCCGGCGTGCCTTATTTATCGTTCTGGTCGATACCACATCAGTACTTCAAACAGAATTACAAACGTTTTTTTTCGTACTTTTTTTCGTACCCATAGAGTACTTAACTGTGTGATTTTTGATTCCTTGTACAAGGCCATTCGGCCTCCGTTTTTGATGTGATTCTTGGCTTCATAATTTATGTAAATAATAAACCAATATTAAAGACACTTATTATAACATTGTATCATATATTTCATTATGAAATATTAGTCAAATATATGATAAATTTTGCTGATATTTTGGGCGCCACTTTTTGGGGATAAATTCAAGTTTGGAAAATTCAAGAGTTCAAAGAAGATACAATGCATTTGGATGAAGAAGATACATGGAGCTTGGACATCAGCATTTTGGACGCCATTTTGAAGTTCAAGAATACAAGTGCATGTATATAAGTATTATAATATATATTACTATATATTATATTGTGTAATATTACTTAAATAAACAACAAAAACATGGCTGAATTTGGGGAGTTAAATGGCGCCATCTTTTGAGTTCAAGAAGTCAAGAAGGCAAGTTTTGGAAAATGCAAATACATTGAATCAAGATGCATGAACCAAGATTTCAAGAGTCCAAGCATTTATTCAAGATACATTGATTCATGATGCTGTGAAACTAGCTTATTTTGGGCGCCCCATTTTGTGATATTTGAGGAAGACTTTTCATCTTATTTATGCCATTATTCATGTATTTATTTTCCTATAAATATCCAAACTTTTGTAACCAAAAGGATGAAACATTCAATTTTTTATCTATAAAACTATTAAGTTTTTCTTTCCAAAGTATTTTTACTTTTGGTGTGTGTTTCTGGATTGAACACTAAATTTACCGGATTTATCAACAAACTTGAGCAAGTTGTTGTGGCATCCATCGATCCAAGGTCCTTAGAAACGAGATTTCTAAGCTTCCAAGGACAATACCAAGATCCCTAGAAACAGGATTTCTAGGCTTTCAAGGTAGCTCCTATCTTTTCTTGTTTTCATTTACTTTCCTTTTTATTCAAGAAAACAACTTTATTTCAATCCGATCCATATTCTTCATAGTTAAATTCTTATCACTTTTGCTTTCCGTTTGCGCCGGCGTGCCTTATTTATCGTTCTGGTAGATATCACATCAGTACTTCAAAGAGAATTACAAACGTTTTTTTTTTTTTTCGTACTTTTTTTCGTACCCATAGAGTACTTAACGTGTGATTTTTGATTTCTTGTAAAAGGCCATTCGGCCTCCGTTTTGCTTGCCGTTTGCGCCGAGCGTGCCTTATTTATCGTTCGGTCGATATCACATCGGTACTTCAAAGAGAATTACAAACGTTTTTTTTCGTACTTTTTTTCGTACCCATAGAGTACTTAACTCGTGTGGTTTTTGATTTCTTGTACAAGGCCATTCGGCCTCCGTTTTGCTTGCCGTTTGCGCCGGCGTGCCTTATTTATCGTTCGGACGATACCACATCGCACTTCAAAGAGAATTACAAACGTTTTTTTTCGTACTTTTTTTTCGTACCCATAGAGTACTTAACTCGTGATTTTTGATTCCTTGTACAAGGCCATTCGGCCTCCGTTTTGCTTGCCGTTTACGCCGGCGTGCCTTATTTATCGTTCGGTCGATATCACATCGGTACTTCAAAGAGAATTACAAACGCTTTTTTTTCATACTTTTTTTCGTACCCATAGAGTACTTAACGTGTGATTTTTGATTTCTTGTACAAGGCCATTCGGCCTCCGTTTTGCTTGCCGTTTGCGCCGGCGTTCCTTATTTATCGTTCGGTCGATATCACATCAGTACTTCAAAGAGAATTACAAACGTTTTTTTTCGTACTTTTTTTCGTACCCATAGAGTACTTAACTGTGTGATTTTTGATTCTTGTACAAGGCCATTCTGGCCTCCGTTTTGCTTGCCGTTTGCGCCGGCGTGCCTTATTTATCGTTCTGGTCGATATCACATCAGTACTTCAAAGAGAATTACAAACATTTTTTTTCGTACTTTTTTTCGTACCCATAGAGTACTTAACTGTGTGTGATTTTTGATTCTTGTACAAGGCCATTATGGCCTCCGTTTTGCTTGCCGTTTGCGCCGGCGTGCCTTATTTATCGTTCGGTCGATATCACATCGGTACTTCAAAGAGAATTACAAACGTTTTTTTTCGTACTTTTTTTCGTACCCATAGAGTACTTAACTCGTGTGATTTTTGATTTCTTGTACAAGGCCATTCGGCCTCCGTTTTGCTTGCCGTTTGCGCCGGCGTGCCTTATTTATCGTTCGGTCGATATCACATCGGTACTTCAAAGAGAATTACAAACGTTTTTTTTTCGTACTTTTTTTTACTTTTTTTCGTACCCATAGAGTACTTAACTCGTGTGATTTTTGATTCCTTGTACAAGGCCATTCGCCTCCGTTTTGCTTGCCGTTTGCGCCGGCGTGCCTTATTTATCGTTCGGTCGATATCACATCGGTACTTCAAAGAGAATTACAAACGGTTTTTTTGTACTTTTTTTCGTACCCATAGAGTACTTAACTTGTGTGATTTTTGATTTCTTGTACAAGGCCATTCTGGCCTCCGTTTTGCTTGCCGTTTGTGCCGGCGTGCCTTATTTATCGTTCTGGTCGATATCACATCAGTACTTCAAAGAGAATTACAAAATTTTTTTTTCGTACTTTTTTTCGTACCCATAGAGTATTTAACTGTGTGATTTTTGATTCCTTGTACAAGGCCATTCTGGCCTCCGTTTTGCTTGCCGTTTGCATCGGCGTGCCTTATTTATCGTTCTGGTCGATATCACATCAGTACTTCAAAGAGAATTACAAACGTTTTTTTTTCGTACTTTTTTTCGTACCCATAGAGTACTTAACTATGTAATTTTTGATTTCTTGTAAAAGGCCATTATGGCCTCCGTTTTGCTTGCCGTTTGCGCCGGCGTGCCTTATTTATCGTTCTGGTCGATATCACATCAGTACTTCAAAGAGAATTACAAATGTTTTTTTTCATACTTTTTTTCGTACCCATAGAGTACTTAACTGTGTGACTTTTGATTCCTTGTACAAGGCCATTCTGGCCTCCGTTTTGCTTGCCGTTTGCGCCGGCGTGCCTTATTTATCGTTCGGTCGATATCACATCGCACTTCAAAGAGAATTACAAACGTTTTTTTTCGTACTTTTTTTCGTACCCATAGAGTACTTAACTGTGTGATTTTTGATTTCTTGTACAAGGCCATTCTGGCCTCCATTTTACTTGCCGTTTGAGCCGGCGTGCCTTATTTATCGTTCTGTTCGATATCACATCAGTACTTCAAAGAGAATTACAAACGTTTTTTTCGTACTTTTTTCGTACCCATAGAGTACTTAACTATGTGATTTTTGATTCCTTGTACAAGGCCATTCTGGCCTCCGTTTTGCTTGCCGTTTGCGCCGGCGTGCCTTATTTGTCGTTCTGGTCGATATCACATCAGTACTTCAAATAGTATTACAAACGTTTTTTTTCGTACTTTTTTTCGTACCCATAGAGTACTTAACGTGTGATTTTTGATTCCTTGTACAAGGCCATTCTCGGCCTCCGTTTTGCTTGCCGTTTGCGCCGGCGTGCCTTATTTGTCGTTCGGTCGATATCACATCGGTACTTCAAAGAGAATTACAAACGTTTTTTTTCGTACTTTTTTTCGTACCCATAGAGTACTTAACGTGTGATTTTTGATTTCTTGTACAAGGCCATTCGGCCTCCGTTTTGCTTGCCGTTTGCGCCGGCGTGCCTTATTTATCGTTCGGTCGATACCACATCGGTACTTCAAAGAGAATTACAAACGTTTTTTTTTTTTTCGTACTTTTTTTCGTACCCATAGAGTACTTAACGTGTGATTTTTGATTCCTTGTACAAGGCCATTCGGCCTCCGTTTTTGATGTGATTCGCTTCATAATTTATGTAAATAATAAACCAATATTAAAGACACTTATTATAACATTGTATCATATATTTCATTATGAAATATTAGTCAAATATATGATAAATTTTGCTGATATTTTGGGCGCCACTTTTTGGGGATAAATTCAAGTTTGGAAAATTCAAGAGTTCAAAGAAGATACAATGCATTTGGATGAAGAAGATACATACAGGAGCTTGGACATCAAAGCATTTTGGACGCCATTTTGAAGTTCAAGAATACAAGTGCATGTATATAAGTATTATAATATATATTACTATATATTATATTGTGTAATATTACTTAAATAAACAACAAAAACATGGCTGAATTTGGGGAGTTAAATGGCGCCATCTTTTGAGTTCAAGAAGTCAAGAAGGCAAGTTTTGGAAAATGTAAATACATTGAATCAAGATGCATGAACCAAGATTTCAAGAGTCCAAGCATTTATTCAAGATACATTGATTCATGATGCTGTGAAACTAGCTTATTTTGGGCGCCCCATTTTGTGATATTTGAGGAAGACTTTTCATCTTATTTATGCCATTATTCATGTATTTATTTTCCTATAAATATCCAAACTTTTGTAACCAAAAGGATGAAACATTCAATTTTTTATCTATAAAACTATTAAGTTTTTCTTTCCAAAGTATTTTTACTTTTGGTGTGTGTTTCTGGATTGAACACTAAATTTACCGGATTTATCAACAAACTTGAGCAAGTTGTTGTGGCATCCATCGATCCAAGGTCCTTAGAAACGAGATTTCTAAGCTTCCAAGGACAATACCAAGATCCCTAGAAACAGGATTTCTAGGCTTTCAAGGTAGCTCCTATCTTTTCTTGTTTTCATTTACTTTCCTTTTTATTCAAGAAAACAACTTTATTTCAATCCGATCCATATTCTTCATAGTTAAATTCTTATCAGTTTTGCTTTCTGTTTGCGCCGGCGTGCCTTATTTATCGTTCTGGTAGATATCACATCAGTACTTCAAAGAGAATTACAAACGTTTTTTTTTCGTACTTTTTTTCGTACCCATAGAGTACTTAACTGTGTGATTTTTGATTTCTTGTAAAAGGCCATTCTGGCCTCCGTTTTGCTTGCCGTTTGCGCCGAGGTGCCTTATTTATCGTTCTGGTCGATATCACATCAGTACTTCAAAGAGAATTACAAACGTTTTTTTTCGTACTTTTTTTCGTACCCATAGAGTACTTAACTGTGTGGTTTTTGATTTCTTGTACAAGGCCATTCTGGCCTCCGTTTTGCTTGCCGTTTGCGCCGGCGTGCCTTATTTATCGTTCTGGACGATACCACATCAGTACTTCAAAGAGAATTACAAACATTTTTTTTCGTACTTTTTTTTCGTACCCATAGAGTACTTAACTGTGTGATTTTTGATTCCTTGTACAAGGCCATTCTGGCCTCCGTTTTGCTTGCCGTTTACGCCGGCGTGCCTTATTTATCGGTCTGGTCGATATCACATCAGTACTTCAAAGAGAATTACAAACGCTTTTTTTCATACTTTTTTTCGTACCCATAGAGTACTTAACTGTGTGATTTTTGATTTCTTGTACAAGGCCATTCTGGCCTCCGTTTTGCTTGCCGTTTGCGCCGGCGTTCCTTATTTATCGTTCTGGTCGATATCACATCAGTACTTCAAAGAGAATTACAAACGTTTTTTTTCGTACTTTTTTTCGTACCCATAGAGTACTTAACTGTGTGATTTTTGATTCCTTGTACAAGGCCATTCTGGCGTCCGTTTTGCTTGCCGTTTGCGCCGCGTGCCTTATTTGTCGTTCTGGTCGATATCACATCAGTACTTCAAAGAGAATTACAAACATTTTTTTTCGTACTTTTTTTCGTACCCATAGAGTACTTAACTGTGTGATTTTTGATTCTTTGTACAAGGCCATTATGGCCTCCGTTTTGCTTGCCGTTTGCGCCGGCGTGCCTTATTTGTCGTTCTGGTTGATATCACATCAGTACTTCAAAGAGAATTACAAACGTTTTTTTTCGTACTTTTTTTCGTACCCATAGAGTACTTAATTGTGTGATTTTTGATTTCTTGTACAAGGCCATTCTGGCCTCCGTTTTGCTTGCCGTTTGCGCCGGCGTGCCTTATTTATCGTTCGGTCGATACCACATCGGTACTTCAAAGAGAATTACAAACGTTTTTTTTCGTACTTTTTTTCGTACCCATAGAGTACTTAACTCGTGTGATTTTTGATTCCTTGTACAAGGCCATTCGGCCTCCGTTTTGCTTGCCGTTTGCGCCGGCGTGCCTTATTTATCGTTCGGTCGATATCACATCGGTACTTCAAAGAGAATTGCAAACGTTTTTTTTCGTACTTTTTTTCGTACCCATAGAGTACTTAACGTGTGATTTTTGATTCCTTGTACAAGGCCATTCGCCTCCGCGTTTTGCTTTCCGTTTGCGCCGGCGTGCCTTATTTATCGTTCGGTCGATATCACATCGGTACTTCAATTAGAATTACAAACGTTTTTTTTCGTACTTTTTTTCGTACCCATAGAGTACTTAACTCGTGATTTTTGATTTCTTGTACAAGGCCATTCGGCCTCCGTTTTGCTTTCCGTTTCCGCCGGCGTGCCTTATTTATCGTTACGGTCGATATCACATCGTACTTCAAAGAGAATTACAAACGTTTTTTTTTCGTACTTTTTTTCGTACCCATAGAGTACTTAACGTGTGATTTTTGATTCCTTGTACAAGGCCATTCGGCCTCCGTTTTGCTTGCCGTTTGCGCCGGCGTGCCTTATTTATCGTTCGGTCGATATCACATCGGTACTTCAAAGAGAATTACAAACGTTTTTTTTTCGTACTTTTTTCGTACCCATAGAGTACTTAACTCGTGTGATTTTTGATTCCTTGTACAAGGCCATTCGGCCTCCGTTTTGCTTGCCGTTTGCGCCGGCGTGCCTTATTTATCGTTCGGTCGATATCACATCGGTACTTCAAAGAGAATTACAAACGTTTTTTTTTCGTACTTTTTTTCGTACCCATAGAGTACTTAACGTGTGATTTTTGATTCCTTGTACAAGGCCATTCGGCCTCCGTTTTGCTTGCCGTTTGCGCCGGCGTGCCTTATTTATCGTTACGGTCGATATCACATCGGTACTTCAAAGAGAATTACAAACGTTTTTTTTCGTACTTTTTTTCGTACCCATAGAGTACTTAACGTGTGATTTTTGATTCCTTGTACAAGGCCATTACGGCCTCCGTTTTGCTTGCCGTTTGCGCCGGCGTGCCTTATTTATCGTTCGGTCGATATCACATCGGTACTTCAAAGAGAATTACAAACGTTTTTTTTCGTACTTTTTTTCGTACCCATAGAGTACTTAACGTGTGATTTTTGATTCCTTGTACAAGGCCATTCGGCCTCCGTTTTGCTTGCCGTTTGCGCCGGCGTGCCTTATTTATCGTTCGGTCGATATCACATCGGTACTTCAAAGAGAATTACAAACGTTTTTTTTCGTACTTTTTTTCGTACCCATAGAGTACTTAACGTGTGATTTTTGATTCCTTGTACAAGGCCATTCGGCCTCCGTTTTGCTTGCCGTTTGCGCCGGCGTGCCTTATTTATCGTTCGGTCGATATCACATCGGTACTTCAAAGAGAATTACAAACGTTTTTTTTCGTACTTTTTTTCGTACCCATAGAGTACTTAACTTGTGTGATTTTTGATTCCTTGTACAAGGCCATTCGGCCTCCGTTTTGCTTGCCGTTTGCGCCGGCGTGCCTTATTTATCGTTCGGTCGATATCACATCGGTACTTCAAAGAGAATTACAAACGTTTTTTTTCGTACTTTTTTTCGTACCCATAGAGTACTTAACGTGTGATTTTTGATTCCTTGTACAAGGCCATTCGGCCTCCGTTTTGCTTGCCGTTTGCGCCGGCGTGCCTTATTTATCGTTCGGTCGATATCACATCGGTACTTCAAAGAGAATTACAAACGTTTTTTTTCGTACTTTTTTTCGTACCCATAGAGTACTTAACGTGTGATTTTTGATTCCTTGTACAAGGCCATTCGGCCTCCGTTTTGCTTGCCGTTTGCGCCGGCGTGCCTTATTTATCGTTCGGTCGATATCACATCGGTACTTCAAAGAGAATTACAAACGTTTTTTTTCGTACTTTTTTTCGTACCCATAGAGTACTTAACGTGTGATTTTTGATTCTTGTACAAGGCCATTCGGCCTCCGTTTTGCTTGCCGTTTGCGCCGGCGTGCCTTATTTATCGTTCGGTCGATATCACATCGGTACTTCAAAGAGAATTACAAACGTTTTTTTTCGTACTTTTTTTCGTACCCATAGAGTACTTAACCGTGTGATTTTTGATTCCTTGTACAAGGCCATTCGGCCTCCGTTTTGCTTGCCGTTTGCGCCGGCGTGCCTTATTTATCGTTCGTCGATATCACATCGGTACTTCAAAGAGAATTACAAACGTTTTTTTTCGTACTTTTTTTCGTACCCATAGAGTACTTAACGTGTGATTTTTGATTCCTTGTACAAGGCCATTACGGCCTCCGTTTTGCTTGCCGTTTGCGCCGGCGTGCCTTATTTATCGTTCGGTCGATATCACATCGGTACTTCAAAGAGAATTACAAACGTTTTTTTTCGTACTTTTTTTCGTACCCATAGAGTACTTAACGTGTGATTTTTGATTCCTTGTACAAGGCCATTCGGCCTCCGTTTTGCTTGCCGTTTGCGCCGGCGTGCCTTATTTATCGTTCGGTCGATATCACATCGGTACTTCAAAGAGAATTACAAACGTTTTTTTTTCGTACTTTTTTTCGTACCCATAGAGTACTTAACCGTGTGATTTTTGATTCCTTGTACAAGGCCATTACGGCCTCCGTTTTGCTTGCCGTTTGCGCCGGCGTGCCTTATTTATCGTTACGGTCGATATCACATCGGTACTTCAAAGAGAATTACAAACGTTTTTTTTCGTACTTTTTTTCGTACCCATAGAGTACTTAACGTGTGATTTTTGATTCCTTGTACAAGGCCATTCGGCCTCCGTTTTGCTTGCCGTTTGCGCCGGCGTGCCTTATTTATCGTTACGGTCGATATCACATCGGTACTTCAAAGAGAATTACAAACGTTTTTTTTTTCGTACTTTTTTTCGTACCCATAGAGTACTTAACGTGTGATTTTTGATTCCTTGTACAAGGCCATTCGGCCTCCGTTTTGCTTGCCGTTTGCGCCGGCGTGCCTTATTTATCGTTACGGTCGATATCACATCGGTACTTCAAAGAGAATTACAAACGTTTTTTTCGTACTTTTTTTCGTACCCATAGAGTACTTAATCGTGTGATTTTTGATTCCTTGTACAAGGCCATTCGGCCTCCGTTTTGCTTGCCGTTTGCGCCGGCGTGCCTTATTTATCGTTCGGTCGATATCACATCGGTACTTCAAAGAGAATTACAAACGTTTTTTTTTCGTACTTTTTTTCGTACCCATAGAGTACTTAACGTGTGATTTTTGATTCCTTGTACAAGGCCATTCGGCCTCCGTTTTGCTTGCCGTTTGCGCCGGCGTGCCTTATTTATCGTTCGGTCGATATCACATCGGTACTTCAAAGAGAATTACAAACGTTTTTTTCGTACTTTTTTTCGTACCCATAGAGTACTTAACGTGTGATTTTTGATTCCTTGTACAAGGCCATTCGGCCTCCGTTTTGCTTGCCGTTTGCGCCGGCGTGCCTTATTTATCGTTCGGTCGATATCACATCGGTACTTCAAAGAGAATTACAAACGTTTTTTTTCGTACTTTTTTTCGTACCCATAGAGTACTTAACGTGTGATTTTTGATTCCTTGTACAAGGCCATTCGGCCTCCGTTTTGCTTGCCGTTT
Organism: Gentiana straminea; assembly: GCA_036785695.1. Classification (NCBI taxonomy): domain Eukaryota; kingdom Viridiplantae; phylum Streptophyta; class Magnoliopsida; order Gentianales; family Gentianaceae; genus Gentiana; species Gentiana straminea. Next base: position 60,233 of record JAVUPR010000092.1, on the reverse strand, counting down.
GCGCCGGCGTGCCTTATTTATCGTTACGGTCGATATCACATCGGTACTTCAAAGAGAATTACAAACGTTTTTTTTCGTACTTTTTTTCGTACCCATAGAGTACTTAACCGTGTGATTTTTGATTCCTTGTACAAGGCCATTCGGCCTCCGTTTTGCTTGCCGTTTGCGCCGGCGTGCCTTATTTATCGTTACGGTCGATATCACATCGGTACTTCAAAGAGAATTACAAACGTTTTTTTTCGTACTTTTTTTCGTACCCATAGAGTACTTAACTTGTGTGATTTTTGATTCCTTGTACAAGGCCATTCGGCCTCCGTTTTGCTTGCCGTTTGCGCCGGCGTGCCTTATTTATCGTTCTAGTCGATATCACATCGTACTTCAAAGAGAATTACAAACGTTTTTTTTCGTACTTTTTTTCGTACCCATAGAGTACTTAACGTGTGATTTTTGATTCCTTGTACAAGGCCATTCGGCCTCCGTTTTGCTTGCCGTTTGCGCCGGCGTGCCTTATTTATCGTTACGGTCGATATCACATCGGTACTTCAAAGAGAATTACAAACGTTTTTTTTCGTACTTTTTTTCGTACCCATTGAGTACTTAACGTGTGATTTTTGATTCCTTGTACAAGGCCATTCTCGGCCTCCGTTTTGCTTGCCGTTTGCGCCGGCGTGCCTTATTTATCGTTACGGTCGATATCACATCGGTACTTCAAAGAGAATTACAAACGTTTTTTTTCGTACTTTTTTTCGTACCATAGAGTACTTAAGCGTGTGATTTTTGATTCCTTGTACAAGGCCATTCGGCCTCCGTTTTGCTTGCCGTTTGCGCCGGCGTGCCTTATTTATCGTTACGGTCGATATCACATCGGTACTTCAAAGAGAATTACAAACGTTTTTTTTCGTACTTTTTTTCGTACCCATAGAGTACTTAAGCGTAGCGATTTTTGATTCCTTGTACAAGGCCATTACGGCCTCCGTTTTGCTTGCCGTTTGCGCCGGCGTGCCTTATTTATCGTTACGGTCGATATCACATCGGTACTTCAAAGAGAATTACAAACGTTTTTTTTCGTACTTTTTTTCGTACCCATAGAGTACTTAGCGTGTGATTTTTGATTCCTTGTACAAGGCCATTCGGCCTCCGTTTTGCTTGCCGTTTGCGCCGGCGTGCCTTATTTATCGTTACGGTCGATATCACATCGGTACTTCAAAGAGAATTACAAACGTTTTTTTTTCGTACTTTTTTTCGTACCCGTAGAGTACTTAGCTGTGTGATTTTTGATTCCTTGTACAAGGCCATTCGGCCTCCGTTTTGCTTGCCGTTTGCGCCGGCGTGCCTTATTTATCGTTACGGTCGATATCACATCGGTACTTCAAAGAGAATTACAAACGTTTTTTTTTCGTACTTTTTTTCGTACCCGTAGAGTACTTAGCGTGTGATTTTTGATTCCTTGTACAAGGCCATTCGGCCTCCGTTTTGCTTGCCGTTTGCGCCGGCGTGCCTTATTTATCGTTACGGTCGATATCACATCGGTACTTCAAAGAGAATTACAAACGTTTTTTTTTCGTACTTTTTTTCGTACCCGTAGAGTACTTAGCGTGTGATTTTTGATTCCTTGTACAAGGCCATTACGGCCTCCGTTTTGCTTGCCGTTTGCGCCGGCGTGCCTTATTTATCGTTACGGTCGATATCACATCGGTACTTCAAAGAGAATTACAAACGTTTTTTTTTCGTACTTTTTTTCGTACCCATAGAGTACTTAAGCGTGTGATTTTTGATTCTTGTACAAGGCCATTCGGCCTCCGTTTTGCTTGCCGTTTGCGCCGGCGTGCCTTATTTATCGTTACGGTCGATATCACATCGGTACTTCAAAGAGAATTACAAACGTTTTTTTTCGTACTTTTTTCGTACCCGTAGAGTACTTAGCGTGTGATTTTTGATTCCTTGTACAAGGCCATTCGGCCTCCGTTTTGCTTGCCGTTTGCGCCGGCGTGCCTTATTTATCGTTACGGTCGATATCACATCGGTACTTCAAAGAGAATTACAAACGTTTTTTTCGTACTTTTTTTCGTACCCGTAGAGTACTTAAGCGTGTGATTTTTGATTCCTTGTACAAGGCCATTCGGCCTCCGTTTTGCTTGCCGTTTGCGCCGGCGTGCCTTATTTATCGTTACGGTCGATATCACATCGGTACTTCAAAGAGAATTACAAACGTTTTTTTCGTACTTTTTTTCGTACCCATAGAGTACTTAAGCGTGTGATTTTTGATTCCTTGTACAAGGCCATTACGGCCTCCGTTTTGCTTGCCGTTTGCGCCGGCGTGCCTTATTTATCGTTACGGTCGATATCACATCGGTACTTCAAAGAGAATTACAAACGTTTTTTTTTCGTACTTTTTTTTCGTACCCATAGAGTACTTAGCGTGTGATTTTTGATTCCTTGTACAAGGCCATTCGGCCTCCGTTTTGCTTGCCGTTTGCGCCGGCGTGCCTTATTTATCGTTACGGTCGATATCACATCGGTACTTCAAAGAGAATTACAAACGTTTTTTTTTCGTACTTTTTTTCGTACCCATAGAGTACTTAAGCGTGTGATTTTTGATTCCTTGTACAAGGCCATTACGGCCTCCGTTTTGCTTGCCGTTTGCGCCGGCGTGCCTTATTTATCGTTACGGTCGATATCACATCGGTACTTCAAAGAGAATTACAAACGTTTTTTTTCGTACTTTTTCGTACCCGTAGAGTACTTAGCGTGTGATTTTTGATTCCTTGTACAAGGCCATTCGGCCTCCGTTTTGCTTGCCGTTTGCGCCGGCGTGCCTTATTTATCGTTACGGTCGATATCACATCGGTACTTCAAAGAGAATTACAAACGTTTTTTTTCGTACTTTTTTTCGTACCCATAGAGTACTTAAGCGTGTGATTTTTGATTCCTTGTACAAGGCCATTACGGCCTCCGTTTTGCTTGCCGTTTGCGCCGGCGTGCCTTATTTATCGTTACGGTCGATATCACATCGGTACTTCAAAGAGAATTACAAACGTTTTTTTTCGTACTTTTTTTCGTACCCATAGAGTACTTAAGCGTGTGATTTTTGATTCCTTGTACAAGGCCATTCGGCCTCCGTTTTGCTTGCCGTTTGCGCCGGCGTGCCTTATTTATCGTTACGGTCGATATCACATCGGTACTTCAAAGAGAATTACAAACGTTTTTTTTCGTACTTTTTTTCGTACCCATAGAGTACTTAGCGTGTGATTTTTGATTCCTTGTACAAGGCCATTCGGCCTCCGTTTTGCTTGCCGTTTGCGCCGGCGTGCCTTATTTATCGTTACGGTCGATATCACATCGGTACTTCAAAGAGAATTACAAACGTTTTTTTTCGTACTTTTTTTCGTACCCATAGAGTACTTAAGCGTGTGATTTTTGATTCCTTGTACAAGGCCATTCGGCCTCCGTTTTGCTTGCCGTTTGCGCCGGCGTGCCTTATTTATCGTTACGGTCGATATCACATCGGTACTTCAAAGAGAATTACAAACGTTTTTTTTCGTACTTTTTTTCGTACCCATAGAGTACTTAGCTGTGTGATTTTTGATTCCTTGTACAAGGCCATTCGGCCTCCGTTTTGCTTGCCGTTTGCGCCGGCGTGCCTTATTTATCGTTACGGTCGATATCACATCGGTACTTCAAAGAGAATTACAAACGTTTTTTTTTCGTACTTTTTTTCGTACCCGTAGAGTACTTAGCGTGTGTGATTTTTGATTCCTTGTACAAGGCCATTCGGCCTCCGTTTTGCTTGCCGTTTGCGCCGGCGTGCCTTATTTATCGTTACGGTCGATATCACATCGGTACTTCAAAGAGAATTACAAACGTTTTTTTTTCGTACTTTTTTTCGTACCCATAGAGTACTTAGCTGTGATTTTTGATTCCTTGTACAAGGCCATTCGGCCTCCGTTTTGCTTGCCGTTTGCGCCGGCGTGCCTTATTTATCGTTACGAGTCGATATCACATCGGTACTTCAAAGAGAATTACAAACGTTTTTTTTTTCGTACTTTTTTTCGTACCCATAGAGTACTTAAGCTGTGTGATTTTTGATTCCTTGTACAAGGCCATTACGGCCTCCGTTTTGCTTGCCGTTTGCGCCGGCGTGCCTTATTTATCGTTACGGTCGATATCACATCGGTACTTCAAAGAGAATTACAAACGTTTTTTTTTCGTACTTTTTTTCGTACCCATAGAGTACTTAAGCGTGTGATTTTTGATTCCTTGTACAAGGCCATTCGGCCTCCGTTTTGCTTGCCGTTTGCGCCGGCGTGCCTTATTTATCGTTACGGTCGATATCACATCGGTACTTCAAAGAGAATTACAAACGTTTTTTTTCGTACTTTTTTTCGTACCCGTAGAGTACTTAGCGTGTGATTTTTGATTCCTTGTACAAGGCCATTCGGCCTCCGTTTTGCTTGCCGTTTGCGCCGGCGTGCCTTATTTATCGTTACGGTCGATATCACATCGGTACTTCAAAGAGAATTACAAACGTTTTTTTTCGTACTTTTTTTCGTACCCATAGAGTACTTAAGCTTGTGTGATTTTTGATTCCTTGTACAAGGCCATTCGGCCTCCGTTTTGCTTGCCGTTTGCGCCGGCGTGCCTTATTTATCGTTACGGTCGATATCACATCGGTACTTCAAAGAGAATTACAAACGTTTTTTTTCGTACTTTTTTTCGTACCCATAGAGTACTTAAGCTTGTGATTTTTGATTCCTTGTACAAGGCCATTACGGCCTCCGTTTTGCTTGCCGTTTGCGCCGGCGTGCCTTATTTATCGTTACGGTCGATATCACATCGGTACTTCAAAGAGAATTACAAACGTTTTTTTTCGTACTTTTTTTCGTACCCATAGAGTACTTAGCGTGTGTGATTTTTGATTCCTTGTACAAGGCCATTCGGCCTCCGTTTTGCTTGCCGTTTGCGCCGGCGTGCCTTATTTATCGTTACGGTCGATATCACATCGGTACTTCAAAGAGAATTACAAACGTTTTTTTTCGTACTTTTTTTCGTACCCATAGAGTACTTAGCGTGTGTGATTTTTGATTCCTTGTACAAGGCCATTACGGCCTCCGTTTTGCTTGCCGTTTGCGCCGGCGTGCCTTATTTATCGTTACGGTCGATATCACATCGGTACTTCAAAGAGAATTACAAACGTTTTTTTTCGTACTTTTTTTCGTACCCATAGAGTACTTAGCGTGTGATTTTTGATTCCTTGTACAAGGCCATTCGGCCTCCGTTTTGCTTGCCGTTTGCGCCGGCGTGCCTTATTTATCGTTACGGTCGATATCACATCGGTACTTCAAAGAGAATTACAAACGTTTTTTTTCGTACTTTTTTTCGTACCCATAGAGTACTTAGCGTGTGATTTTTGATTCCTTGTACAAGGCCATTCGGCCTCCGTTTTGCTTGCCGTTTGCGCCGGCGTGCCTTATTTATCGTTACGGTCGATATCACATCGGTACTTCAAAGAGAATTACAAACGTTTTTTTTCGTACTTTTTTTCGTACCCATAGAGTACTTAGCGTGTGATTTTTGATTCCTTGTACAAGGCCATTCGGCCTCCGTTTTGCTTGCCGTTTGCGCCGGCGTGCCTTATTTATCGTTACGGTCGATATCACATCGGTACTTCAAAGAGAATTACAAACGTTTTTTTTTCGTACTTTTTTTCGTACCCATAGAGTACTTAAGCGTGTGATTTTTGATTCCTTGTACAAGGCCATTACGGCCTCCGTTTTGCTTGCCGTTTGCGCCGGCGTGCCTTATTTATCGTTACGGTCGATATCACATCGGTACTTCAAAGAGAATTACAAACGTTTTTTTCGTACTTTTTTTCGTACCCATAGAGTACTTAGCGTGTGATTTTTGATTCCTTGTACAAGGCCATTCGGCCTCCGTTTTGCTTGCCGTTTGCGCCGGCGTGCCTTATTTATCGTTACGGTCGATATCACATCGGTACTTCAAAGAGAATTACAAACGTTTTTTTTCGTACTTTTTTTCGTACCCATAGAGTACTTAGCGTGTGATTTTTGATTCCTTGTACAAGGCCATTCGGCCTCCGTTTTGCTTGCCGTTTGCGCCGGCGTGCCTTATTTATCGTTACGGTCGATATCACATCGGTACTTCAAAGAGAATTACAAACGTTTTTTTTTCGTACTTTTTTTCGTACCCATAGAGTACTTAGCGTGTGATTTTTGATTCCTTGTACAAGGCCATTCGGCCTCCGTTTTGCTTGCCGTTTGCGCCGGCGTGCCTTATTTATCGTTACGGTCGATATCACATCGGTACTTCAAAGAGAATTACAAACGTTTTTTTTCGTACTTTTTTTCGTACCCATAGAGTACTTAGCGTGTGATTTTTGATTCCTTGTACAAGGCCATTCGGCCTCCGTTTTGCTTGCCGTTTGCGCCGGCGTGCCTTATTTATCGTTACGGTCGATATCACATCGGTACTTCAAAGAGAATTACAAACGTTTTTTTTTCGTACTTTTTTTCGTACCCATAGAGTACTTAGCGTGTGATTTTTGATTCCTTGTACAAGGCCATTCGGCCTCCGTTTTGCTTGCCGTTTGCGCCGGCGTGCCTTATTTATCGTTACGGTCGATATCACATCGGTACTTCAAAGAGAATTACAAACGTTTTTTTTTCGTACTTTTTTTCGTACCCATAGAGTACTTAGCGTGTGATTTTTGATTCCTTGTACAAGGCCATTCGGCCTCCGTTTTGCTTGCCGTTTGCGCCGGCGTGCCTTATTTATCGTTACGGTCGATATCACATCGGTACTTCAAAGAGAATTACAAACGTTTTTTTTTCGTACTTTTTTTCGTACCCATAGAGTACTTAGCGTGTGATTTTTGATTCCTTGTACAAGGCCATTCGGCCTCCGTTTTGCTTGCCGTTTGCGCCGGCGTGCCTTATTTATCGTTACGGTCGATATCACATCGGTACTTCAAAGAGAATTACAAACGTTTTTTTTTCGTACTTTTTTTCGTACCCGTAGAGTACTTAAGCGTGTGATTTTTGATTCCTTGTACAAGGCCATTCGGCCTCCGTTTTGCTTGCCGTTTGCGCCGGCGTGCCTTATTTATCGTTACGGTCGATATCACATCGGTACTTCAAAGAGAATTACAAACGTTTTTTTTTCGTACTTTTTTTCGTACCCATAGAGTACTTAAGCGTGTGATTTTTGATTCCTTGTACAAGGCCATTCGGCCTCCGTTTTGCTTGCCGTTTGCGCCGGCGTGCCTTATTTATCGTTACGGTCGATATCACATCGGTACTTCAAAGAGAATTACAAACGTTTTTTTTCGTACTTTTTTTCGTACCCATAGAGTACTTAAGCGTGTGATTTTTGATTCCTTGTACAAGGCCATTCGGCCTCCGTTTTGCTTGCCGTTTGCGCCGGCGTGCCTTATTTATCGTTACGGTCGATATCACATCGGTACTTCAAAGAGAATTACAAACGTTTTTTTTCGTACTTTTTTTCGTACCCATAGAGTACTTAACGTGTGATTTTTGATTCCTTGTACAAGGCCATTCGGCCTCCGTTTTGCTTGCCGTTTGCGCCGGCGTGCCTTATTTATCGTTACGGTCGATATCACATCGGTACTTCAAAGAGAATTACAAACGTTTTTTTTTTTTCGTACTTTTTTTCGTACCCATAGAGTACTTAGCTTGTGTGATTTTTGATTCCTTGTACAAGGCCATTCGGCCTCCGTTTTGCTTGCCGTTTGCGCCGGCGTGCCTTATTTATCGTTACGGTCGATATCACATCGGTACTTCAAAGAGAATTACAAACGTTTTTTTTTCGTACTTTTTTTCGTACCCATAGAGTACTTAAGCGTGTGATTTTTGATTCCTTGTACAAGGCCATTCGGCCTCCGTTTTGCTTGCCGTTTGCGCCGGCGTGCCTTATTTATCGTTACGGTCGATATCACATCGGTACTTCAAAGAGAATTACAAACGTTTTTTTTTCGTACTTTTTTTCGTACCCATAGAGTACTTAAGCTGTGTGATTTTTGATTCCTTGTACAAGGCCATTCGGCCTCCGTTTTGCTTGCCGTTTGCGCCGGCGTGCCTTATTTATCGTTACGGTCGATATCACATCGGTACTTCAAAGAGAATTACAAACGTTTTTTTTTTTTTCGTACTTTTTTTCGTACCCATAGAGTACTTAGCGTGTGATTTTTGATTCCTTGTACAAGGCCATTCGGCCTCCGTTTTGCTTGCCGTTTGCGCCGGCGTGCCTTATTTATCGTTACGGTCGATATCACATCGGTACTTCAAAGAGAATTACAAACGTTTTTTTTCGTACTTTTTTTCGTACCCATAGAGTACTTAAGCGTGTGTGATTTTTGATTCCTTGTACAAGGCCATTACGGCCTCCGTTTTGCTTGCCGTTTGCGCCGGCGTGCCTTATTTATCGTTACGGTCGATATCACATCGGTACTTCAAAGAGAATTACAAACGTTTTTTTTCGTACTTTTTTTCGTACCCATAGAGTACTTAAGCGTGTGATTTTTGATTCCTTGTACAAGGCCATTCGGCCTCCGTTTTGCTTGCCGTTTGCGCCGGCGTGCCTTATTTATCGTTACGGTCGATATCACATCGGTACTTCAAAGAGAATTACAAACGTTTTTTTTTTACTTTTTTTCGTACCCATAGAGTACTTAACGTGTGATTTTTGATTCCTTGTACAAGGCCATTCGGCCTCCGTTTTGCTTGCCGTTTGCGCCGGCGTGCCTTATTTATCGTTACGGTCGATATCACATCGGTACTTCAAAGAGAATTACAAACGTTTTTTTTTTTTTCGTACGTACTTTTTTTCGTACCCATAGAGTACTTAGCGTGTGATTTTTGATTCCTTGTACAAGGCCATTCGGCCTCCGTTTTGCTTGCCGTTTGCGCCGGCGTGCCTTATTTATCGTTACGGTCGATATCACATCGGTACTTCAAAGAGAATTACAAACGTTTTTTTTTCGTACTTTTTTTCGTACCCATAGAGTACTTAAGCGTGTGATTTTTGATTCCTTGTACAAGGCCATTCGGCCTCCGTTTTGCTTGCCGTTTGCGCCGGCGTGCCTTATTTATCGTTACGGTCGATATCACATCGGTACTTCAAAGAGAATTACAAACGTTTTTTTTACTTTTTTTTTTCGTACCCATAGAGTACTTAGCGTGTGATTTTTGATTCCTTGTACAAGGCCATTCGGCCTCCGTTTTGCTTGCCGTTTGCGCCGGCGTGCCTTATTTATCGTTACGGTCGATATCACATCGGTACTTCAAAGAGAATTACAAACGTTTTTTTTCGTACTTTTTTTCGTACCCATAGAGTACTTAGCGTGTGATTTTTGATTCCTTGTACAAGGCCATTACGGCCTCCGTTTTGCTTGCCGTTTGCGCCGGCGTGCCTTATTTATCGTTACGGTCGATATCACATCGGTACTTCAAAGAGAATTACAAACGTTTTTTTTCGTACTTTTTTTCGTACCCATAGAGTACTTAAGCTTGTGTGATTTTTGATTCCTTGTACAAGGCCATTCGGCCTCCGTTTTGCTTGCCGTTTGCGCCGGCGTGCCTTATTTATCGTTACGGTCGATATCACATCGGTACTTCAAAGAGAATTACAAACGTTTTTTTTCGTACTTTTTTTCGTACCCGTAGAGTACTTAGCGTGTGATTTTTGATTCCTTGTACAAGGCCATTCGGCCTCCGTTTTGCTTGCCGTTTGCGCCGGCGTGCCTTATTTATCGTTACGGTCGATATCACATCGGTACTTCAAAGAGAATTACAAACGTTTTTTTTACTTTTTACTTTTCGTACCCATAGAGTACTTAAGCGTGTGATTTTTGATTCCTTGTACAAGGCCATTACGGCCTCCGTTTTGCTTGCCGTTTGCGCCGGCGTGCCTTATTTATCGTTACGGTCGATATCACATCGGTACTTCAAAGAGAATTACAAACGTTTTTTTTTCGTACTTTTTTTCGTACCCATAGAGTACTTAGCGTGACGATTTTTGATTCCTTGTACAAGGCCATTCGGCCTCCGTTTTGCTTGCCGTTTGCGCCGGCGTGCCTTATTTATCGTTACGGTCGATATCACATCGGTACTTCAAAGAGAATTACAAACGTTTTTTTTCGTACTTTTTTTCGTACCCGTAGAGTACTTAAGCGTGTGATTTTTGATTCCTTGTACAAGGCCATTCGGCCTCCGTTTTGCTTGCCGTTTGCGCCGGCGTGCCTTATTTATCGTTACGGTCGATATCACATCGGTACTTCAAAGAGAATTACAAACGTTTTTTTTTCGTACTTTTTTTCGTACCCATAGAGTACTTAGCGTGTGATTTTTGATTCCTTGTACAAGGCCATTCGGCCTCCGTTTTGCTTGCCGTTTGCGCCGGCGTGCCTTATTTATCGTTACGGTCGATATCACATCGGTACTTCAAAGAGAATTACAAACGTTTTTTTTTCGTACTTTTTTTCGTACCCATAGAGTACTTAAGCGTGTGATTTTTGATTCCTTGTACAAGGCCATTCGGCCTCCGTTTTGCTTGCCGTTTGCGCCGGCGTGCCTTATTTATCGTTACGGTCGATATCACATCGGTACTTCAAAGAGAATTACAAACGTTTTTTTTTCGTACTTTTTTTCGTACCCATAGAGTACTTAGCGTGTGATTTTTGATTCCTTGTACAAGGCCATTCGGCCTCCGTTTTGCTTGCCGTTTGCGCCGGCGTGCCTTATTTATCGTTACGGTCGATATCACATCGGTACTTCAAAGAGAATTACAAACGTTTTTTTTCGTACTTTTTTTCGTACCCATAGAGTACTTAAGCGTGTGTGATTTTTGATTCCTTGTACAAGGCCATTCGGCCTCCGTTTTGCTTGCCGTTTGCGCCGGCGTGCCTTATTTATCGTTACGGTCGATATCACATCGGTACTTCAAAGAGAATTACAAACGTTTTTTTTCGTACTTTTTTTCGTACCCATAGAGTACTTAAGCGTGTGATTTTTGATTCCTTGTACAAGGCCATTACGGCCTCCGTTTTGCTTGCCGTTTGCGCCGGCGTGCCTTATTTATCGTTACGGTCGATATCACATCGGTACTTCAAAGAGAATTACAAACGTTTTTTTTTTTCGTACTTTTTTTCGTACCCATAGAGTACTTAGCGTGTGATTTTTGATTCCTTGTACAAGGCCATTACGGCCTCCGTTTTGCTTGCCGTTTGCGCCGGCGTGCCTTATTTATCGTTACGGTCGATATCACATCGGTACTTCAAAGAGAATTACAAACGTTTTTTTTTCGTACTTTTTTTCGTACCCGTAGAGTACTTAAGCGTGTGATTTTTGATTCCTTGTACAAGGCCATTCGGCCTCCGTTTTGCTTGCCGTTTGCGCCGGCGTGCCTTATTTATCGTTACGGTCGATATCACATCGGTACTTCAAAGAGAATTACAAACGTTTTTTTTTCGTACTTTTTTTCGTACCCATAGAGTACTTAGCGTGTGTGATTTTTGATTCCTTGTACAAGGCCATTCGGCCTCCGTTTTGCTTGCCGTTTGCGCCGGCGTGCCTTATTTATCGTTACGGTCGATATCACATCGGTACTTCAAAGAGAATTACAAACGTTTTTTTTTCGTACTTTTTTTCGTACCCATAGAGTACTTAAGCGTGTGATTTTTGATTCCTTGTACAAGGCCATTCGGCCTCCGTTTTGCTTGCCGTTTGCGCCGGCGTGCCTTATTTATCGTTACGGTCGATATCACATCGGTACTTCAAAGAGAATTACAAACGTTTTTTTTCGTACTTTTTTTCGTACCCGTAGAGTACTTAACGTGTGATTTTTGATTCCTTGTACAAGGCCATTCGGCCTCCGTTTTGCTTGCCGTTTGCGCCGGCGTGCCTTATTTATCGTTACGGTCGATATCACATCGGTACTTCAAAGAGAATTACAAACGTTTTTTTTTCGTACTTTTTTTCGTACCCATAGAGTACTTAACGTGTGATTTTTGATTCCTTGTACAAGGCCATTCGGCCTCCGTTTTGCTTGCCGTTTGCGCCGGCGTGCCTTATTTATCGTTACGGTCGATATCACATCGGTACTTCAAAGAGAATTACAAACGTTTTTTTTTCGTACTTTTTTTCGTACCCATAGAGTACTTAAGCGTGTGATTTTTGATTCCTTGTACAAGGCCATTCGGCCTCCGTTTTGCTTGCCGTTTGCGCCGGCGTGCCTTATTTATCGTTACGGTCGATATCACATCGGTACTTCAAAGAGAATTACAAACGTTTTTTTTCGTACTTTTTTTCGTACCCATAGAGTACTTAACGTGTGATTTTTGATTCCTTGTACAAGGCCATTACGGCCTCCGTTTTGCTTGCCGTTTGCGCCGGCGTGCCTTATTTATCGTTACGGTCGATATCACATCGGTACTTCAAAGAGAATTACAAACGTTTTTTTTTCGTACTTTTTTTCGTACCCATAGAGTACTTAGCGTGTGATTTTTGATTCCTTGTACAAGGCCATTCGGCCTCCGTTTTGCTTGCCGTTTGCGCCGGCGTGCCTTATTTATCGTTACGGTCGATATCACATCGGTACTTCAAAGAGAATTACAAACGTTTTTTTTCGTACTTTTTTTCGTACCCATAGAGTACTTAACGTGTGATTTTTGATTCCTTGTACAAGGCCATTCGGCCTCCGTTTTGCTTGCCGTTTGCGCCGGCGTGCCTTATTTATCGTTACGTCGATATCACATCGGTACTTCAAAGAGAATTACAAACGTTTTTTTTTTCGTACTTTTTTTCGTACCCATAGAGTACTTAGCGTGTGATTTTTGATTCCTTGTACAAGGCCATTCGGCCTCCGTTTTGCTTGCCGTTTGCGCCGGCGTGCCTTATTTATCGTTACGGTCGATATCACATCGGTACTTCAAAGAGAATTACAAACGTTTTTTTTCGTACTTTTTTTCGTACCCATAGAGTACTTAAGCGTGTGATTTTTGATTCCTTGTACAAGGCCATTCGGCCTCCGTTTTGCTTGCCGTTTGCGCCGGCGTGCCTTATTTATCGTTACGGTCGATATCACATCGGTACTTCAAAGAGAATTACAAACGTTTTTTTTCGTACTTTTTTTCGTACCCATAGAGTACTTAGCGTGTGATTTTTTGATTCCTTGTACAAGGCCATTACGGCCTCCGTTTTGCTTGCCGTTTGCGCCGGCGTGCCTTATTTATCGTTACGGTCGATATCACATCGGTACTTCAAAGAGAATTACAAACGTTTTTTTTTCGTACTTTTTTTCGTACCCATAGAGTACTTAAGCGTGTGATTTTTGATTCCTTGTACAAGGCCATTCGGCCTCCGTTTTGCTTGCCGTTTGCGCCGGCGTGCCTTATTTATCGTTACGGTCGATATCACATCGGTACTTCAAAGAGAATTACAAACGTTTTTTTTTCGTACTTTTTTTCGTACCCATAGAGTACTTAGCGTGTGATTTTTGATTCCTTGTACAAGGCCATTCGGCCTCCGTTTTGCTTGCCGTTTGCGCCGGCGTGCCTTATTTATCGTTACGGTCGATATCACATCGGTACTTCAAAGAGAATTACAAACGTTTTTTTTTCGTACTTTTTTTCGTACCCATAGAGTACTTAAGCGTGTGATTTTTGATTCCTTGTACAAGGCCATTCGGCCTCCGTTTTGCTTGCCGTTTGCGCCGGCGTGCCTTATTTATCGTTACGGTCGATATCACATCGGTACTTCAAAGAGAATTACAAACGTTTTTTTTCGTACTTTTTTTCGTACCCATAGAGTACTTAAGCGTGATTTTTGATTCCTTGTACAAGGCCATTCGGCCTCCGTTTTGCTTGCCGTTTGCGCCGGCGTGCCTTATTTATCGTTACGGTCGATATCACATCGGTACTTCAAAGAGAATTACAAACGTTTTTTTTCGTACTTTTTTTCGTACCCATAGAGTACTTAACGTGTGATTTTTGATTCCTTGTACAAGGCCATTCGGCCTCCGTTTTGCTTGCCGTTTGCGCCGGCGTGCCTTATTTATCGTTACGGTCGATATCACATCGGTACTTCAAAGAGAATTACAAACGTTTTTTTTTCGTACTTTTTTTCGTACCCATAGAGTACTTAAGCGTGTGATTTTTGATTCCTTGTACAAGGCCATTCGGCCTCCGTTTTGCTTGCCGTTTGCGCCGGCGTGCCTTATTTATCGTTACGGTCGATATCACATCGGTACTTCAAAGAGAATTACAAACGTTTTTTTTCGTACTTTTTTTCGTACCCATAGAGTACTTAACGTGTGATTTTTGATTCCTTGTACAAGGCCATTACGGCCTCCGTTTTGCTTGCCGTTTGCGCCGGCGTGCCTTATTTATCGTTACGGTCGATATCACATCGGTACTTCAAAGAGAATTACAAACGTTTTTTTTTCGTACTTTTTTTCGTACCCGTAGAGTACTTAGCGTGTGATTTTTGATTCCTTGTACAAGGCCATTCGGCCTCCGTTTTGCTTGCCGTTTGCGCCGGCGTGCCTTATTTATCGTTACGGTCGATATCACATCGGTACTTCAAAGAGAATTACAAACGTTTTTTTTTCTTTTTTTTTTTCGTACCCGTAGAGTACTTAGCTGTGTGATTTTTGATTCCTTGTACAAGGCCATTCGGCCTCCGTTTTGCTTGCCGTTTGCGCCGGCGTGCCTTATTTATCGTTACGGTCGATATCACATCGGTACTTCAAAGAGAATTACAAACGTTTTTTTTCGTACTTTTTTTCGTACCCATAGAGTACTTAGCGTGTGATTTTTGATTCCTTGTACAAGGCCATTCGGCCTCCGTTTTGCTTGCCGTTTGCGCCGGCGTGCCTTATTTATCGTTACGGTCGATATCACATCGGTACTTCAAAGAGAATTACAAACGTTTTTTTTACTTTTTTCGTACTTTTTTTCGTACCCGTAGAGTACTTAGCGTGTGATTTTTGATTCCTTGTACAAGGCCATTCGGCCTCCGTTTTGCTTGCCGTTTGCGCCGGCGTGCCTTATTTATCGTTACGGTCGATATCACATCGGTACTTCAAAGAGAATTACAAACGTTTTTTTTTTCGTACTTTTTTTCGTACCCATAGAGTACTTAAGCGTGTGATTTTTGATTCCTTGTACAAGGCCATTCGGCCTCCGTTTTGCTTGCCGTTTGCGCCGGCGTGCCTTATTTATCGTTACGGTCGATATCACATCGGTACTTCAAAGAGAATTACAAACGTTTTTTTTTCGTACTTTTTTTCGTACCCATAGAGTACTTAGCTGTGTGATTTTTGATTCCTTGTACAAGGCCATTCGGCCTCCGTTTTGCTTGCCGTTTGCGCCGGCGTGCCTTATTTATCGTTACGGTCGATATCACATCGGTACTTCAAAGAGAATTACAAACGTTTTTTTTCGTACTTTTTTTCGTACCCATAGAGTACTTAAGCGTGTGATTTTTGATTCCTTGTACAAGGCCATTACGGCCTCCGTTTTGCTTGCCGTTTGCGCCGGCGTGCCTTATTTATCGTTACGGTCGATATCACATCGGTACTTCAAAGAGAATTACAAACGTTTTTTTTTTTTCGTACTTTTTTTCGTACCCATAGAGTACTTAGCGTGTGATTTTTGATTCCTTGTACAAGGCCATTACGGCCTCCGTTTTGCTTGCCGTTTGCGCCGGCGTGCCTTATTTATCGTTACGGTCGATATCACATCGGTACTTCAAAGAGAATTACAAACGTTTTTTTTTCGTACTTTTTTTCGTACCCATAGAGTACTTAGCGTGTGATTTTTGATTCCTTGTACAAGGCCATTCGGCCTCCGTTTTGCTTGCCGTTTGCGCCGGCGTGCCTTATTTATCGTTACGGTCGATATCACATCGGTACTTCAAAGAGAATTACAAACGTTTTTTTTCGTACTTTTTTTCGTACCCATAGAGTACTTAAGCGTGTGATTTTTGATTCCTTGTACAAGGCCATTCGGCCTCCGTTTTGCTTGCCGTTTGCGCCGGCGTGCCTTATTTATCGTTACGGTCGATATCACATCGGTACTACTTCAAAGAGAATTACAAACGTTTTTTTTCGTACTTTTTTTCGTACCCATAGAGTACTTAGCGTGTGATTTTTGATTCCTTGTACAAGGCCATTCGGCCTCCGTTTTGCTTGCCGTTTGCGCCGGCGTGCCTTATTTATCGTTACGGTCGATATCACATCGGTACTTCAAAGAGAATTACAAACGTTTTTTTTTCGTACTTTTTTTCGTACCCATAGAGTACTTAACGTGTGATTTTTGATTCCTTGTACAAGGCCATTCGGCCTCCGTTTTGCTTGCCGTTTGCGCCGGCGTGCCTTATTTATCGTTACGGTCGATATCACATCGGTACTTCAAAGAGAATTACAAACGTTTTTTTTCGTACTTTTTTTCGTACCCGTAGAGTACTTAAGCGTGTGATTTTTGATTCCTTGTACAAGGCCATTCGGCCTCCGTTTTGCTTGCCGTTTGCGCCGGCGTGCCTTATTTATCGTTACGGTCGATATCACATCGGTACTTCAAAGAGAATTACAAACGTTTTTTTTTCGTACTTTTTTTCGTACCCATAGAGTACTTAGCGTGTGATTTTTGATTCCTTGTACAAGGCCATTACGGCCTCCGTTTTGCTTGCCGTTTGCGCCGGCGTGCCTTATTTATCGTTACGGTCGATATCACATCGGTACTTCAAAGAGAATTACAAACGTTTTTTTTTCGTACTTTTTTTCGTACCCATAGAGTACTTAGCGTGTGATTTTTGATTCCTTGTACAAGGCCATTCGGCCTCCGTTTTGCTTGCCGTTTGCGCCGGCGTGCCTTATTTATCGTTACGGTCGATATCACATCGGTACTTCAAAGAGAATTACAAACGTTTTTTTTTCGTACTTTTTTTCGTACCCATAGAGTACTTAGCTGTGTGATTTTTGATTCCTTGTACAAGGCCATTCGGCCTCCGTTTTGCTTGCCGTTTGCGCCGGCGTGCCTTATTTATCGTTACGGTCGATATCACATCGGTACTTCAAAGAGAATTACAAACGTTTTTTTTTCGTACTTTTTTTCGTACCCATAGAGTACTTAGCGTGTGATTTTTGATTCCTTGTACAAGGCCATTCGGCCTCCGTTTTGCTTGCCGTTTGCGCCGGCGTGCCTTATTTATCGTTACGGTCGATATCACATCGGTACTTCAAAGAGAATTACAAACGTTTTTTTTTCGTACTTTTTTTCGTACCCATAGAGTACTTAAGCGTGTGTGATTTTTGATTCCTTGTACAAGGCCATTCGGCCTCCGTTTTGCTTGCCGTTTGCGCCGGCGTGCCTTATTTATCGTTACGTCGATATCACATCGGTACTTCAAAGAGAATTACAAACGTTTTTTTTCGTACTTTTTTTCGTACCCATAGAGTACTTAACGTGTGTGATTTTTGATTCCTTGTACAAGGCCATTCGGCCTCCGTTTTGCTTGCCGTTTGCGCCGGCGTGCCTTATTTATCGTTGGTCGATATCACATCGGTACTTCAAAGAGAATTACAAACGTTTTTTTTCGTACTTTTTTTCGTACCCATAGAGTACTTAAGCGTGTGATTTTTGATTCCTTGTACAAGGCCATTCGGCCTCCGTTTTGCTTGCCGTTTGCGCCGGCGTGCCTTATTTATCGTTACGGTCGATATCACATCGGTACTTCAAAGAGAATTACAAACGTTTTTTTTTTTTTTCGTACTTTTTTTCGTACCCATAGAGTACTTAAGCGTGTGATTTTTGATTCCTTGTACAAGGCCATTCGGCCTCCGTTTTGCTTGCCGTTTGCGCCGGCGTGCCTTATTTATCGTTACGGTCGATATCACATCGGTACTTCAAAGAGAATTACAAACGTTTTTTTTACCGTACTTTTTTTACGTACCCATAGAGTACTTAGCGTGTGTGATTTTTGATTCCTTGTACAAGGCCATTTAGGCCTCCGGTTAATTGTCTTTTATATTTATTATTATTTTTAATTATTGTTATTTTGTCCGTTTAAAATGGCAATTGCTTGCGTGCCTATATAAGGTTTCCTTGTATTTGAATAGGTAGCTTATTATTGAATCAAAAAACTTTTTTGGTTGAAATTCGTACTTGAATTTTCATCCCATAAGAAACTTTCGGAGATTGGGTTTTTTCAAGAAGTTTTGTAGATTGGACTTCATTCGATTATCCGTTTTGGTTGCCGTTTGCGCCGGGATAATTCGTTGGTGTTCCTTTGAGATGGGATTACCGTAGTAAATATTACGAGATGGAGTATTTACATATCCTTTTGTTATTTTCGTTATATATATTCAAAAAGCCATAAAAATATACTTTTCATTGCTTTGAATCGTTTGCTGTGCTTTAATCAACGATCCTACGAGAATCGGTTTACATCAAGTGGTATCGAGAGATCGGGCGATTAAAGCAACAACGAGTTCTTGCGTTCTTGACGAAAATCTGCGGCGTTTTCTTAAAGTTCTGGCGTTCTTGAACCCTAACTACAGCCTTATATTTTGAACCCTGGTATGCTGCTTAAATCTACATATTACGATCATCAAGAAGCTGCGTTTCTTCGTCCATCAAGGAACCCTACGTATTGAGGTAAATCGGGCGTGACATATTATTCTTGGTCGAAACCCTAATTTTCTGCTCTTGAAATCTGATTTTACGTCCGACTTTGTTTCCATTCGTTCCCTATTCAAATCATATCGAAAAATTCTCAAAATTTACCAGTAGATAGAACTTGTATTGGCTGTCTTTTGTCTCTTTGGCACTTTCGTAAATTCGGATTTTATCTTGATCAAATTCGGATCGGAATATTCTGCTCGATTTTCTGGAACAGCTTGTAGTCGACTTTGTTTTTAAGGGGTTGTGGTGGTCGGAATTGAATGAAATTTTGTGAGCACATAGGAAATTCATTGTTCTACAACTTTGATTCTTTGAGTTTTTTCAGAGTCCCGACCGGTTTTGCACAATAGTCGCCGTCACCTAGTTGACTGTTTCTGTCAAAACCCGTAACCCGAGAGTGATCTGTTTACGAATTCAATTTGAGTGGGTTATACCTGTCCAAAAATTCTGAAACTTAACAGTCTGAACCAAAATTTCGTTCTCTACAAGTTTTGTTCTTTGTGTTTTTCCGAATTCCATACCGTTTGGTCGTGATAAGTGCCGTTCGTAAAGCTGCTGCGTTTAAAGCTGCCGTTTGGCGATTAAAGTTGCTTTGCGTTTATTGGAAAGAAATCTGCTTGCGTTCTTGAGCACCAAGAACCTAATTGCAGCCGCACTCAAAAGCTCCTTACATCTTTGAATTTTGCTGCTATTTTCGCAACCCTAGCTGTTCATAAACAGCTGCGTTTTTAGTCTGAAATTCGTTCTTGCGAGGAATCATCTCTTTGCGTTCTTGAAATCCAAGTAACCCTAGGAGGCGGCCAAGAGAGATTTTTGCTTTGAATAATTTCGGGAACCCTAATTATCGAGATGAAGTTGGGTCGAGGTGGTATGTTACGTTACAATGGTTATGAGTGCTATATGGAATATGATCCCGAACTGGATTATCCGGCTGCTATCAAGAAGGCCGACGCTGAATTTGTCAAGGAACAAAATGACTACTTCGCAGAGCAAAGACGCATACAGGAACAACAACATTGGCATGATAATTTTGCAACGGGATTGTCACGTATTGAACAACTCTTGAAGGGATATATTGCTCGGTCACGAGAGGCGGAGAAACGAAGTTTGAACGTGCGGAACGGAAATTAGAGAGGCGGAGACAACGGAAATTAGAGCGAACAACGGAAATTAAAACGTGCAGAACGTTGGAGGAAATTAGACGCCCGTGGAAGGGGGACGATGACCTTTTCTTTATCACGGATTTTGTAACACGTGAAGAAGCTATGGCTGGCAAACCGCCCAAATTCTCTCCTTCACGTGTTCAATCGAATACACAGGTTATTCCCAACCCCCCTACGGCTGTGGTACACGAGGAGGAAGACGTTCTTATTATTGATTCAGCCACGGAAGAGTTCATTGAGGTTCCTCATGCCCTTACTAATGATGTTTCTCCAGTTGCTCCTATTGATTCTCCTTTCCCGGTACCCGACCATTCAGACGAGATTGCCGACGTCAAGGTGGATGTTGGTGTTGACCCAATCACTATGCCCGTGGGCTTGCTTGCTGAATCGATTGTGGTCCAACCGGGGACCGAACCGGTCCAATCCGATGGTTCAAAGGTGCACTCGGCAATTTTAGTTGCTGATTTGAAGGCGTTAAACGCGCCATATGTATATGTGGATCCATATTTACGGCATTGCCGCCACTTTGGATTTTGTTGTCGCTTGATTTCTCCACTCGCACCATTTCATGTTTTTGCGATGTTGTGATTCTGAGTTTCTCCGTGGTTGAGTGGACGTATGGAAGCACGATATTCGTGTTCGATCCGGGTTGATTCGAGGACGAATCCTTTTGAAGAGGGAGGGAATGATGTGGCCCAGATAATACCCGATTCAAGAGGAAGATTGAGTCTTTTATTTAGTCTTTTAATTAGTCTTTTATTATCCCACATTGGTTAATTGTCTTTTATATTTATTATTATTTTTAATTATTGTTATTTTGTCCCACATTGCTAAAATGGCAATTGGACTTGGAGTCTGTAGCCTATATAAGGCATTTCCTTGTATTTGAATAGGTAGCTTATGATTGAATCAAAAAAACTATTTTGGTTGAAATTCGAGAGATTGAATTTTCATCATAAGAAACTTTCGAGAGATTGGGTTTCTTTCAAGAAGTTTTCGAGAGATTGGACTTCTTTCGATTATCTGAGACGGGGTAATTGGTTGGTGTTCCGAGATGGGATCACCGTAGTAAATATTCGAGATGGAGTATTTACATATCCTTTTGTTATTTTCGTTATATATATTCAAAAAGCCATAAAAATATACTTTTCATTGCTTTGAATCGTTTGTTGTGCTTTAATCAACGATCCGAGATACGAGTTTGTATTCGGTTTACATCACGCCGGCGCAAACGGCAAGCAAAACGGTACGAAAAAAAGTACGAAAAAAAAATGTTTGTAATTCTCTTTGAATTACGATGTGATATCGACCGAACGATAAATAAGGCACGCCGGCGCAAACGGCAAGCAAAACGGAGGCCGAATGGCCTTGTACAAGAAATCAAAAATCACACGCTTAAGTACTCTATGGGTACGAAAAAAAGTACGAAAAAAAACGTTTGTAATTCTTTTTGAAGTACCGATGTGATATCGACCGAACGATAAATAAGGCACGCCGGCGCAAACGGCAAGCAAAACGGAGGCCGAATGGCCTTGTACAAGAAATCAAAAATCACACGCTTAAGTACTCTATGGGTACGAAAAAAAAAAAAACGTTTGTAATTCTCTTTGAAGTACCGATGTGATATCGACCGAACGATAAATAAGGCACGCCGGCGCAAACGGCAAGCAAAACGGAGGCCGAATGGCCTTGTACAAGGAATCAAAAATCACACGCTTAAGTACTCTATGGGTACGAAAAAAAGTACGAAAAAAAACGTTTGTAATTCTCTTTGAAGTACCGATGTGATATCGACCGAACGATAAATAAGGCACGCCGGCGCAAACGGCAAGCAAAACGGAGGCCGAATGGCCTTGTACAAGAAATCAAAAATCACACAGCTTAAGTACTCTTGGGTACGAAAAAAAGTACGAAAAAAAACGTTTGTAATTCTCTTTGAAGTACCGATGTGATATCGACCGAACGATAAATAAGGCACGCCGGCGCAAACGGCAAGCAAAACGGAGGCCGAATGGCCTTGTACAAGGAATCAAAAATCACACGCTTAAGTACTCTATGGGTACGGAAAAAAAGTATGAAAAAAAAACGTTTGTAATTCTCTTTGAATTACCGATGTGATATCGACCGAACGATAAATAAGGCACGCCGGCGCAAACGGCAAGCAAAACGGAGGCCGAATGGCCTTGTACAAGAAATCAAAAATCACACGAGCTTAGTACTCTATGGGTACGAAAAAAAGTACGAAAAAAAACGTTTGTAATTCTCTTTGAAGTACCGATGTGATATCGACCGAACGATAAATAAGGCACGCCGGCGCAAACGGCAAGCAAAACGGAGGCCGAATGGCCTTGTACAAGGAATCAAAAATCACACGCTTAAGTACTCTATGGGTACGAAAAAAAGTACGAAAAAAACGTTTGTAATTCTCTTTGAAGTACCGATGTGATATCGACCGAACGATAAATAAGGCACGCCGGCGCAAACGGCAAGCAAAACGGAGGCCGAATGGCCTTGTACAAGGAATCAAAAATCACACGCTTAAGTACTCTATGGGTACGAAAAAAAAGTACGAAAAAAAACGTTTGTAATTCTCTTTGAAGTACCGATGTGATATCGACCGAACGATAAATAAGGCACGCCGGCGCAAACGGCAAGCAAAACGGAGGCCGAATGGCCTTGTACAAGGAATCAAAAATCACACGCTTAAGTACTCTATGGGTACGAAAAAAAGTACGAAAAAAAACGTTTGTAATTCTCTTTGAAGTACCGATGTGATATCGACCGAACGATAAATAAGGCACGCCGGCGCAAACGGCAAGCAAAACGGAGGCCGAATGGCCTTGTACAAGAAATCAAAAATCACACGCTTAAGTACTCTATGGGTACGAAAAAAAGTACGAAAAAAAACGTTTGTAATTCTCTTTGAAGTACCGATGTGATATCGACCGAACGATAAATAAGGCACGCCGGCGCAAACGGCAAGCAAAACGGAGGCCGAATGGCCTTGTACAAGAATCAAAAATCACACGCTTAAGTACTCTATGGGTACGAAAAAAAGTACGAAAAAAAACGTTTGTAATTCTCTTTGAAGTACCGATGTGATATCGACCAAACGATAAATAAGGCACGCCGGCGCAAACGGCAAGCAAAACGGAGGCCGAATGGCCTTGTACAAGGAATCAAAAATCACACGCTTAAGTACTCTTTGGGTACGAAAAAAAAGTACGAAAAAAACGTTTGTAATTCTCTTTGAAGTACCGATGTGATATCGACCAGAACGATAAATAAGGCACGCCGGCGCAAACGGCAAGCAAAACGGAGGCCGAATGGCCTTGTACAAGGAATCAAAAATCACACGCTTAAGTACTCTATGGGTACGAAAAAAAGTACGAAAAAAAAAAAAACGTTTGTAATTCTCTTTGAAGTACTGATGTGATATCGACCAAAACGATAAATAAGGCACGCCGGCACAAACGGCAAGCAAAACGGAGGCCAGAATGGCCTCGTACAAGGTATCAAAAATCACACGCTTAAGTACTCTATGGGTACGAAAAAAAGTACGAAAAAAAAAAAAAACGTTTGTAATTCTCTTTGAAGTACCGATGTGATATCGACCGAACGATAAATAAGGCACGCCGGCGCAAACGGCAAGCAAAACGGAGGCCGAATGGCCTTGTACAAGGAATCAAAAATCACACGCTTAAGTACTCTATGGGTACGAAAAAAAGTACGAAAAAAAAACGTTTGTAATTCTCTTTGAAGTACCGATGTGATATCGACCGAACGATAAATAAGGCACGCCGGCGCAAACGGCAAGCAAAACGGAGGCCGAATGGCCTTGTACAAGAAATCAAAAATCACACGCTAAGTACTCTATGGGTACGAAAAAAAGTATGAAAAAAAACGTTTGTAATTCTCTTTGAAGTACGATGTGATATCGACCGAACGATAAATAAGGCACGCCGGCGCAAACGGCAAGCAAAACGGAGGCCGAATGGCCTTGTACAAGGAATCAAAAATCACACGCTTAAGTACTCTATGGGTACGAAAAAAAAAGTACGAAAAAAAACGTTTGTAATTCTCTTTGAAGTACCGATGTGATATCGACCGAACGATAAATAAGGCACGCCGGCGCAAACGGCAAGCAAAACGGAGGCCGAATGGCCTTGTACAAGGAATCAAAAATCACACGCTTAAGTACTCTATGGGTACGAAAAAAATTACGAAAAAAAACGTTTGTAATTCTCTTTGAAGTACCGATGTGATATCGACCGAACGATAAATAAGGCACGCCGGCGCAAACGGCAAGCAAAACGGAGGCCGAATGGCCTTGTACAAGGAATCAAAAATCACACGCTTAAGTACTCTATGGGTACGAAAAAAAGTACGAAAAAAAACGTTTGTAATTCTCTTTGAAGTACGATGTGATATCGACCAAACGATAAATAAGGCACGCCGGCACAAACGGCAAGCAAAACGGAGGCCGAATGGCCTTGTACAAGGAATCAAAAATCACACGCTTAAGTACTCTATGGGTACGAAAAAAAGTACGAAAAAAAACGTTTGTAATTCTCTTTGAAGTACCGATGTGATATCGACCGAACGATAAATAAGGCACGCCGGCGCAAACGGCAAGCAAAACGGAGGCCGAATGGCCTTGTACAAGGAATCAAAAATCACACGCTAAGTAAGTACTCTATGGGTACGAAAAAAAGTACGAAAAAAAAACGTTTGTAATTCTCTTTGAAGTACCGATGTGATATCGACCGAACGATAAATAAGGCACGCCGGCGCAAACGGCAAGCAAAACGGAGGCCGAATGGCCTTGTACAAGAAATCAAAAATCACACGCTTAAGTACTCTATGGGTACGAAAAAAAGTATGAAAAAAAACGTTTGTAATTCTCTTTGAAGTACCGATGTGATATCGACCGAACGATAAATAAGGCACGCCGGCGCAAACGGCAAGCAAAACGGAGGCCGAATGGCCTTGTACAAGGAATCAAAAATCACACGCTTAAGTACTCTATGGGTACGAAAAAAAGTACGAAAAAAAACGTTTGTAATTCTCTTTGAAGTATCGATGTGATATCGACCGAACGATAAATAAGGCACGCCGGCGCAAACGGCAAGCAAAACGGAGGCCGAATGGCCTTGTACAAGGTAAATCAAAAATCACACGCTTAAGTACTCTATGGGTACGAAAAAAAGTACGAAAAAAAACGTTTGTAATTCTCTTTGAAGTACCGATGTGATATCGACCGAACGATAAATAAGGCACGCCGGCGCAAACGGCAAGCAAAACGGAGGCCGAATGGCCTTGTACAAGGAATCAAAAATCACACGTTAAGTACTCTATGGGTACGAAAAAAAGTACGAAAAAAAACGTTTGTAATTCTCTTTGAAGTACCGATGTGATATCGACCGAACGATAAATAAGGCACGCCGGCGCAAACGGCAAGCAAAACGGAGGCCGAATGGCCTTGTACAAGAAATCAAAAATCACACGCTTAAGTACTCTATGTACGAAAAAAAGTACGAAAAAAAAACGTTTGTAATTCTCTTTGAAGTACCGATGTGATATCGACCGAACGATAAATAAGGCACGCCGGCGCAAACGGCAAGCAAAACGGAGGCCGAATGGCCTTGTACAAGGAATCAAAAATCACACGCTAAGTACTCTATGGGTACGAAAAAAAGTACGAAAAAAACGTTTGTAATTCTCTTTGAAGTACCGATGTGATATCGACCGAACGATAAATAAGGCACGCCGGCGCAAACGGCAAGCAAAACGGAGGCCGAATGGCCTTGTACAAGAAATCAAAAATCACACGCTTAAGTACTCTTGGGTACGAAAAAAAGTACGAAAAAAAACGTTTGTAATTCTCTTTGAAGTACGATGTGATATCGACCGAACGATAAATAAGGCACGCCGGCGCAAACGGCAAGCAAAACGGAGGCCGAATGGCCTTGTACAAGGAATCAAAAATCACACGCTTAAGTACTCTATGGGTACGAAAAAAAGTACGAAAAAAAACGTTTGTAATTCTCTTTGAAGTACCGATGTGATATCGACCGAACGATAAATAAGGCACGCCGGCGCAAACGGCAAGCAAAACGGAGGCCGAATGGCCTTGTACAAGAAATCAAAAATCACACGCTTAAGTACTCTATGGGTACGAAAAAAAGTACGAAAAAAAACGTTTGTAATTCTCTTTGAAGTACCGATGTGATATCGACCGAACGATAAATAAGGCACGCCGGCGCAAACGGCAAGCAAAACGGAGGCCGAATGGCCTTGTACAAGGAATCAAAAATCACACGCTTAAGTACTCTATGGGTACGAAAAAAAGTACGAAAAAAAAACGTTTGTAATTCTCTTTGAAGTACCGATGTGATATCGACCGAACGATAAATAAGGCACGCCGGCGCAAACGGCAAGAGAAACGGAGGCCGAATGGCCTTGTACAAGAAATCAAAAATCACACGCTTAAGTACTCTATGGGTACGAAAAAAAGTACGAAAAAAAACGATTGTAATTCTCTTTGAAGTACCGATGTGATATCGACCGAACGATAAATAAGGCACGCCGGCGCAAACGGCAAGCAAAACGGAGGCCGAATGGCCTTGTACAAGGAATCAAAAATCACACGCTAAGTACTCTATGGGTACGAAAAAAAGTACGAAAAAAAACGTTTGTAATTCTCTTTGAAGTATTGATGTGATATCGACCGAACGATAAATAAGGCACGCCGGCGCAAACGGCAAGCAAAACGGAGGCCGAATGGCCTTGTACAAGGAATCAAAAATCACACAGCTTAAGTACTCTATGGGTACGAAAAAAAGTATGAAAAAAAAACGTTTGTAATTCTCTTTGAAGTACCGATGTGATATCGACCGAACGATAAATAAGGCACGCCGGCGCAAACGGCAAGCAAAACGGAGGCCGAATGGCCTTGTACAAGGAATCAAAAATCACACAAGCTAAGTACTCTATGGGTACGAAAAAAAGTACGAAAAAAAACGTTTGTAATTCTCTTTGAAGTACTGATGTGATATCGACCAGAACGATAAATAAGGCACGCCGGCGCAAACGGCAAGCAAAACGGAGGCCAGAATGGCCTTGTACAAGAAATCAAAAATCACACAGTTAAGTACTTTTGATATGAAAACTAAGGATCTAGATTTAAGTGTTCTTGCTAATTAAGCTAATAACACGTTTTATTGAAAAGAAAACAAGAAGGAAAATCGAAATACTTACTAGATTAGGATAATAAGAACGAAAATGAAGAACAAAGATAGGAGCAAGCTTAGATCCACCCTCGGAATCGCACTTCGGGTTTCTCCAAGTTTGAGAATGTCGCACAAAGGTTGCTCACACCTTTGATATATTCTCGAGTTAACCCTTCACCCAGTCGCAAGGAAAAGTTTTAACTATGTTTGTTTCAATCACTGAAACTTGAAATATATAATATTTTCACTCAAATATAGCTTGGTTTATACATGGTAAATATACAAGCTTATATAGAACTAAAACTAAGAGAACTTCTCCCAAATAGGCAATGTGGGACAAAAATACTTATACTTTGTCAATTTGGGAGCTAAGCTTCACTCAAATCGATGTGGGAGAATGTGGAAGGAGCAAGACACGTCCAAGGCATGTCTAGGACAAGTCTTGGACATGTCTTGGGCGCAATCTTGGACAAGGTCCATTTTTAGTAGGGATAGTTTCCAAAATTTAAAGTGAAAAAGGTATCGGGTTTTTGAAGGGTAAAAAGGGTAGATTATTGTAGGGTAGGGCCTCAAATACCTTTAAGGTATAGGGTACTTGGGAATGGAGGGTTTAGTTTCCCAAAATGGAAAACCGAAGGTCGGGTTTGACAAAACTGCCATTTTGGGAAGGGTTGTTCAAAATTGGTCAAAACTCCCAAAAATACCCCTACCCCTTATTACATGTAAATAATAACAAAATAGATAAGTTTTCCTCTCCCACTCGATCATAATTCAAAGAAAGAACTAATTTCTTCAATGCATCCTCGAGTCTTCGTTTCCGAGCTCTCGTCATCGGTCCTTCTTGAATCTGAAGTGGATCCTCACTTGCATCATCTTCAAGATGGATATTTGAACTTCCATGATATGTATCATTCCCTCCCGGTTGGAAAGGATTCGTCCTCGAATCAATAGGATGTCATAGAACAGAGCACCATCATGCACAACTTCGTGAGAACACAAAATAAATACCAAAGATATTCCGGGATCAAAAAGAACGCGAATAAACAACCTTGCATCAGCAACATACGAAGTGACCGCACCATACTTCACAAATGGAACCTCATAACAGTCTCGTGGCATGATATAAATATGATTGAAGCCATGTGAGGTATCTTGATAATCAAATAAACAGAAATCAGGATTGACCGCAACATACGCAAGATACGGATCGTCGAGAGTGTGCTCCGGCTTTCCGCCAATATCAACAATGTCAAGAACATCCGAAGGCAATACATGGGCTGCATGGGGCGTATCTAATAACCCAATGTCGCCCTCAAATAGGGGTTCAAGAGGTACCTGCAAAGGGGATGAAATAGGACTCGAACAAGCGGACAATGAGAGAAAATCATATTGTGCCTCCTCCACAAGCACATCCACAATATCAGACCTGCGAGAATTCTCCATCTCAACCACAAGCGTAGATTCTTTACTTTTGAACTCCTCCTCAATAGTTTCTACTTCCATGAAATGCGTAGCATGACTATCGCATCATTGACAACACGAACATTAACTACAAACCTCATCCTTTGGAATTACCTCTTCCATAGTAGGACAAGTCAACTTAGCCGATATAAATATTACATCCTCCATGGATGCACAAGGTTCCATAGAGTGTGTGTTCTTGGCCTCTCTCAATGTCTTTTCAAGATCCAATTCAAAGACACCGCTGTTTATAGTTCTCCATAACCCGTTTAGGGAAATCCGGAAGGCAATCTTCAAAAACCTTTCTCGATTTATCCAACCAATCTTGCACCAAATTATCAACATGTACCACTTTCCTTGATGCTAGGACATACTTCATACCCATACCATAAAAAGAATACCAAGCACGGGACGAATCATACCTGGCTTTATACTCATGTAACCATTGCTGTCCGAGAACTATAGATTCACCTTGCATTGGGAATACATCACATAACATAACACACTTATAACCATTAAGATCAATGTAAACCCTTGCTTGACTTATAACATGTACCCGACGACCGCTAAATTTTTTGTAATAAGGATGAGGATGCCTATACAAAGGCAAATCAAGCTCATTAATCAACGCAGTACTAACTAAAGTCGCTTCTTCATCGTGATCAATGCGTAACTCGTATTCCTTACCCCGAATAAGACAACGTGAATAAAACAAGTCGCAATCCATGATCAAAGAATGTATATCCTCACAAGTCACTCGTGTTTGACACTCTCCCTCCTTCTTGCCTTGGGTAAATGCCAACCGTCAAACAAATCAAAAACAAGAGCAAATAGTGCAGACAATTCACAGAACTGGAACACGAAATGACAGAAACTTTCACGACTAAACGATAACGAATTTGAAAAGGAACGATGAACGAAACTTTTAGATCATGAAATTTTCTAGAAGATAACAAAATTTCAAAGCATTTGGATGTTTCTAGATCAACCAATCAATCGTTGTTTGACAAGTGGTGTAATCCAAGAACAAACAAGAAAACAAGTATATGAACACCTCAATCCCTAGGCTCTGATACCAAATGATATGAAAACTAAGGATCTAGATTTAAGTGTTCTTGCTAATTAAGCTAATAACACGTTTTATTGAAAAGAAAACAAGAAGGAAAATCGAAATACTTACTAGATTAGGATAATAAGAACGAAAATGAAGAACAAAGATAGGAGCAAGCTTAGATCCACCCTCGGAATCGCACTTCGGGTTTCTCCAAGTTTGAGAATGTCGCACAAAGGTTGCTCACACCTTTGATATATTCTCGAGTTAACCCTTCACCCGCCGCAAGGAAAAGTTTTAACTATGTTTGTTTCAATCACCGAAACTTAAAATATATAATATTTTCACTCAAATATAACTTAGTTTATACATGGTAAATATACAAGCTTATATAGAACTAAAACTAAGAGAACTTCTCCCAAATAGGCAATGTGGGACAAAAATACTTATACTTTGTCAATTTGGGAGCTAAGCTTCACTCAAATCGATGTGGGAGAATGTGGAAGGAGCAAGACACGTCCAAGGCATGTCTAGGACAAGTCTTGGACATGTCTTGGGTGCAATCTTGGACAAGGTCCATTTTTAGTAGGGCAGTTTCCAAAATTTAAGGTGAAAAAGGTATCGGGTTTTTGAAGGGTAAAAAGGGTAGATTATTGTAGGGTAGGGCCTCAAATACCTTTAAGGTATAGGGTACTTGGGAATGGAGGGTTTAGTTTCCCAAAATGGAAAACCGAAGGTCGGGTTTGACAAAACTGCCATTTTGGGAAGGGTTGTTCAAAATTGGTCAAAACTCCCAAAAATACCCCTACCCCTTATTACATGTAAATAATAACAAAATAGATAAGTTTTCCTCTCCCACTCGATCATAATTCAAAGAAAGAACTAATTTCTTCAATGCATCCTCGAGTCTTCGTTTCCGAGCTCTCGTCATCGGTCCTTCTTGAATCTGAAGTGGATCCTCACTTGCATCATCTTCAAGATGGATATTTGAACTTCCATGATATGTATCAACTTTATGGGTACGAAAAAAAGTACGAAAAAAACGTTTGTAATTCTCTTTGAAGTACTGATGTGATATCGACCAGAACGATAAATAAGGCACGCCGGCGCAAACGGCAAGCAAAACGGAGGCCGAATGGCCTTGTACAAGGAATCAAAAATCACACGCTAAGTACTCTATGGGTACGAAAAAAAGTACGAAAAAAAAAAACGTTTGTAATTCTCTTTGAAGTACCGATGTGATATCGACCGTAACGATAAATAAGGCACGCCGGCGCAAACGGCAAGCAAAACGGAGGCCGAATGGCCTTGTACAAGAAATCAAAAATCACACGCTTAAGTACTCTATGGGTACGAAAAAAAGTACGAAAAAAAAACGTTTGTAATTCTCTTTGAAGTACCGATGTGATATCGACCGAACGATAAATAAGGCACGCCGGCGCAAACGGCAAGCAAAACGGAGGCCGAATGGCCTTGTACAAGGAATCAAAAATCACACAGCTTAAGTACTCTATGGGTACGAAAAAAAAGTACGAAAAAAAAAACGTTTGTAATTCTCTTTGAAGTACCGATGTGATATCGACCGTAACGATAAATAAGGCACGCCGGCGCAAACGGCAAGCAAAACGGAGGCCGAATGGCCTTGTACAAGGAATCAAAAATCACACAAGTACTCTATGGGTACGAAAAAAAGTACGAAAAAAAAACGTTTGTAATTCTCTTTGAAGTACCGATGTGATATCGACCGTAACGATAAATAAGGCACGCCGGCGCAAACGGCAAGCAAAACGGAGGCCGAATGGCCTTGTACAAGGAATCAAAAATCACACGCTAAGTACTCTATGGGTACGAAAAAAAGTACGAAAAAAAAACGTTTGTAATTCTCTTTGAAGTACCGATGTGATATCGACCGAACGATAAATAAGGCACGCCGGCGCAAACGGCAAGCAAAACGGAGGCCGAATGGCCTTGTACAAGAAATCAAAAATCACACGCTAAGTACTCTATGGGTACGAAAAAAAAAAGTACGAAAAAAAAACGTTTGTAATTCTCTTTGAAGTACCGATGTGATATCGACCGTAACGATAAATAAGGCACGCCGGCGCAAACGGCAAGCAAAACGGAGGCCGAATGGCCTTGTACAAGGAATCAAAAATCACACAAGCAAGTACTCTATGGGTACGAAAAAAAGTACGAAAAAAAACGTTTGTAATTCTCTTTGAAGTACCGATGTGATATCGACCGTAACGATAAATAAGGCACGCCGGCGCAAACGGCAAGCAAAACGGAGGCCGAATGGCCTTGTACAAGGAATCAAAAATCACACGCTAAGTACTCTATGGGTACGAAAAAAAGTACGAAAAAAAAAAAAAACGTTTGTAATTCTCTTTGAAGTACCGATGTGATATCGACCGAACGATAAATAAGGCACGCCGGCGCAAACGGCAAGCAAAACGGAGGCCGAATGGCCTTGTACAAGGAATCAAAAATCACACAAGCTAAGTACTCTATGGGTACGAAAAAAAGTACGAAAAAAAAACGTTTGTAATTCTCTTTGAAGTACCGATGTGATATCGACCGTAACGATAAATAAGGCACGCCGGCGCAAACGGCAAGCAAAACGGAGGCCGAATGGCCTTGTACAAGGAATCAAAAATCACACGCTTAAGTACTCTATGGGTACGAAAAAAAAAGTACGAAAAAAAACGTTTGTAATTCTCTTTGAAGTACCGATGTGATATCGACCGTAACGATAAATAAGGCACGCCGGCGCAAACGGCAAGCAAAACGGAGGCCGAATGGCCTTGTACAAGGAATCAAAAATCACACAAGCTAAGTACTCTATGGGTACGAAAAAAAGTACGAAAAAAAAAAAAACGTTTGTAATTCTCTTTGAAGTACCGATGTGATATCGACCGTAACGATAAATAAGGCACGCCGGCGCAAACGGCAAGCAAAACGGAGGCCGAATGGCCTTGTACAAGGAATCAAAAATCACACAAGCTTAAGTACTCTATGGGTACGAAAAAAAGTACGAAAAAAAAAAAAACGTTTGTAATTCTCTTTGAAGTACCGATGTGATATCGACCGTAACGATAAATAAGGCACGCCGGCGCAAACGGCAAGCAAAACGGAGGCCGAATGGCCTTGTACAAGGAATCAAAAATCACACAAGCTTAAGTACTCTATGGGTACGAAAAAAAAAAAACGAAAAAAAACGTTTGTAATTCTCTTTGAAGTACCGATGTGATATCGACCGTAACGATAAATAAGGCACGCCGGCGCAAACGGCAAGCAAAACGGAGGCCGAATGGCCTTGTACAAGGAATCAAAAATCACACAAGCTAAGTACTCTATGGGTACGAAAAAAAAAACGAAAAAAAAAAACGTTTGTAATTCTCTTTGAAGTACCGATGTGATATCGACCGTAACGATAAATAAGGCACGCCGGCGCAAACGGCAAGCAAAACGGAGGCCGAATGGCCTTGTACAAGGAATCAAAAATCACACAAGCTAAGTACTCTATGGGTACGAAAAAAAGTACGAAAAAAAAAAAAAAACGTTGTAATTCTCTTTGAAGTACCGATGTGATATCGACCGTAACGATAAATAAGGCACGCCGGCGCAAACGGCAAGCAAAACGGAGGCCGAATGGCCTTGTACAAGGAATCAAAAATCACACAAAAAGTACTCTATGGGTACGAAAAAAAGTACGAAAAAAAAAAAAAACGTTTGTAATTCTCTTTGAAGTACCGATGTGATATCGACCGTAACGATAAATAAGGCACGCCGGCGCAAACGGCAAGCAAAACGGAGGCCGAATGGCCTTGTACAAGGAATCAAAAATCACACAAGCTAAGTACTCTATGGGTACGAAAAAAAGTACGAAAAAA
This sequence comes from Gentiana straminea, assembly GCA_036785695.1. Lineage (NCBI taxonomy): Eukaryota > Viridiplantae > Streptophyta > Magnoliopsida > Gentianales > Gentianaceae > Gentiana > Gentiana straminea. The sequence continues at coordinate 26,718 of JAVUPR010000092.1, read as the reverse complement.
AACGTTTGTAATTCTCTTTGAAGTACCGATGTGATATCGACCGTAACGATAAATAAGGCACGCCGGCGCAAACGGCAAGCAAAACGGAGGCCGAAATGGCCTTGTACAAGGAATCAAAAATCACACAAGCTAAGTACTCTATGGGTACGAAAAAAAAAAAGTAAAAAAAAAACGTTTGTAATTCTCTTTGAAGTACCGATGTGATATCGACCGTAACGATAAATAAGGCACGCCGGCGCAAACGGCAAGCAAAACGGAGGCCGAATGGCCTTGTACAAGGAATCAAAAATCACACGCTAAGTACTCTATGGGTACGAAAAAAAGTACGAAAAAAAAAACGTTGTAATTCTCTTTTTGAAGTACCGATGTGATATCGACCGTAACGATAAATAAGGCACGCCGGCGCAAACGGCAAGCAAAACGGAGGCCGAATGGCCTTGTACAAGGAATCAAAAATCACACGCTAAGTACTCTACGGGTACGTACGAAAAAAAAAAAACGTTTGTAATTCTCTTTGAAGTACCGATGTGATATCGACCGTAACGATAAATAAGGCACGCCGGCGCAAACGGCAAGCAAAACGGAGGCCGAATGGCCTTGTACAAGGAATCAAAAATCACACAAGCAGTACTCTATGGGTACGAAAAAAAAAAAAGTACGAAAAAAAAACGTTTGTAATTCTCTTTGAAGTACCGATGTGATATCGACCGTAACGATAAATAAGGCACGCCGGCGCAAACGGCAAGCAAAACGGAGGCCGAATGGCCTTGTACAAGGAATCAAAAATCACACAAGCTAAGTACTCTACGGGTACGAAAAAAAAACGAAAAAAAAAAAAAAAATTTGTAATTCTCTTTGAAGTACCGATGTGATATCGACCGTAACGATAAATAAGGCACGCCGGCGCAAACGGCAAGCAAAACGGAGGCCGAATGGCCTTGTACAAGGAATCAAAAATCACACGCTTAAGTACTCTATGGGTACGAAAAAAAAAAACGAAAAAAAAACGTTTGTAATTCTCTTTGAAGTACCGATGTGATATCGACCGTAACGATAAATAAGGCACGCCGGCGCAAACGGCAAGCAAAACGGAGGCCGAATGGCCTTGTACAAGGAATCAAAAATCACACAAGCTAAGTACTCTATGGGTACGAAAAAAAGTACGAAAAAAAAAAAAACGTTTGTAATTCTCTTTGAAGTACCGATGTGATATCGACCGAACGATAAATAAGGCACGCCGGCGCAAACGGCAAGCAAAACGGAGGCCGTAATGGCCTTGTACAAGGAATCAAAAATCACACGCTTGTAGTACTCTATGGGTACGAAAAAAAAAAAGTACGAAAAAAAAAAAAAACGTGTAATTCTCTTTGAAGTACCGATGTGATATCGACCGTAACGATAAATAAGGCACGCCGGCGCAAACGGCAAGCAAAACGGAGGCCGAATGGCCTTGTACAAGGAATCAAAAATCACACGCTTAAGTACTCTATGGGTACGAAAAAAAAAAAAGTACGAAAAAAAAACGTTGTAATTCTCTTTGAAGTACCGATGTGATATCGACCGAACGATAAATAAGGCACGCCGGCGCAAACGGCAAGCAAAACGGAGGCCGAATGGCCTTGTACAAGGAATCAAAAATCACACAAGTAAGTACTCTATGGGTACGAAAAAAAGTACGAAAAAAAAACGTTTGTAATTCTCTTTGAAGTACCGATGTGATATCGACCGAACGATAAATAAGGCACGCCGGCGCAAACGGCAAGCAAAACGGAGGCCGAATGGCCTTGTACAAGGAATCAAAAATCACACAAGCTAAGTACTCTATGGGTACGAAAAAAAAAAGTACGAAAAAAAAAAAAACGTTTGTAATTCTCTTTGAAGTACCGATGTGATATCGACCGTAACGATAAATAAGGCACGCCGGCGCAAACGGCAAGCAAAACGGAGGCCGAATGGCCTTGTACAAGGAATCAAAAATCACACAAGCTAAGTACTCTATGGGTACGAAAAAAAGTACGAAAAAAAAAAAAACGTTGTAATTCTCTTTGAAGTACCGATGTGATATCGACCGTAACGATAAATAAGGCACGCCGGCGCAAACGGCAAGCAAAACGGAGGCCGAATGGCCTTGTACAAGGAATCAAAAATCACACGCTAAGTACTCTATGGGTACGAAAAAAAAGTACGAAAAAAAAAAAAAAAAGGTAATTCTCTTTGAAGTACCGATGTGATATCGACCGTAACGATAAAAAGTACGAAAAAAAAACGTTGTAATTCTCTTTGAAGTACCGATGTGATATCGACCGAACGATAAATAAGGCACGCCGGCGCAAACGGCAAGCAAAACGGAGGCCGAATGGCCTTGTACAAGGAATCAAAAATCACACAAGTAAGTACTCTATGGGTACGAAAAAAAGTACGAAAAAAAAAAAAAACGTGTAATTCTCTTTGAAGTACCGATGTGATATCGACCGAACGATAAATAAGGCACGCCGGCGCAAACGGCAAGCAAAACGGAGGCCGAATGGCCTTGTACAAGGAATCAAAAATCACACGCTAAGTACTCTATGGGTACGAAAAAAAGTACGAAAAAAAAACGTTTGTAATTCTCTTTGAAGTACCGATGTGATATCGACCGTAACGATAAATAAGGCACGCCGGCGCAAACGGCAAGCAAAACGGAGGCCGAATGGCCTTGTACAAGGAATCAAAAATCACACAAATCACTAAGTACTCTATGGGTACGAAAAAAAAAGTACGAAAAAAAAACGTTTGTAATTCTCTTTGAAGTACCGATGTGATATCGACCGTAACGATAAATAAGGCACGCCGGCGCAAACGGCAAGCAAAACGGAGGCCGAATGGCCTTGTACAAGGAATCAAAAATCACACGCTAAGTACTCTAACGGGTACGAAAAAAAAAGTACGTTTGTAAAAAAACGTTTCTTTGAAGTACGATGTGATATCGACCGTAACGATAAATAAGGCACGCCGGCGCAAACGGCAAGCAAAACGGAGGCCGAATGGCCTTGTACAAGGAATCAAAAATCACACAACAAGCTAAGTACTCTACGGGTACGAAAAAAAAAACGAAAAAAAAAAAAAATTCTCTTTGAAGTACCGATGTGATATCGACCGTAACGATAAATAAGGCACGCCGGCGCAAACGGCAAGCAAAACGGAGGCCGAATGGCCTTGTACAAGGAATCAAAAATCACACAAATAAAGTACTCTATGGGTACGAAAAAAAAAAGTACGAAAAAAAACGTTTGTAATTCTCTTTGAAGTACCGATGTGATATCGACCGTAACGATAAATAAGGCACGCCGGCGCAAACGGCAAGCAAAACGGAGGCCGTAATGGCCTTGTACAAGGAATCAAAAAATCACACAAAACGGCAAGCTAAGTACTCTAATGGGTACGAAAAAAAATCACAAAGTACGAAAAAAAAAAAAACGTTTGTAATTCTCTTTGAAGTACCGATGTGATATCGACCGTAACGATAAATAAGGCACGCCGGCGCAAACGGCAAGCAAAACGGAGGCCGAATGGCCTTGTACAAGGAATCAAAAATCACACAAGCTAAGTACTCTACGGGTACGAAAAAAAAAAAACGAAAAAAAAAAAAACGTTTGTAATTCTCTTTGAAGTACCGATGTGATATCGACCGTAACGATAAATAAGGCACGCCGGCGCAAACGGCAAGCAAAACGGAGGCCGAATGGCCTTGTACAAGGAATCAAAAATCACACAAGCTAAGTACTCTATGGGTACGAAAAAAAAAACGAAAAAAAAAAAAATTCTCTTTGAAGTACCGATGTGATATCGACCGTAACGATAAATAAGGCACGCCGGCGCAAACGGCAAGCAAAACGGAGGCCGAATGGCCTTGTACAAGGAATCAAAAATCACACGCTAAGTACTCTAAGTACGGGTACGAAAAAAAAGTACGAAAAAAAACTCTATGGGTACGAAAAAGTACGAAAAAAAACGTTTGTAATTCTCTTTGAAGTACCGATGTGATATCGACCGTAACGATAAATAAGGCACGCCGGCGCAAACGGCAAGCAAAACGGAGGCCGAATGGCCTTGTACAAGGAATCAAAAATCACACACGCTTAAGTACTCTATGGGTACGAAAAAAAGTACGAAAAAAAAAACGTTTGTAATTCTCTTTGAAGTACCGATGTGATATCGACCGTAACGAACGAAAATAAGGCACGCCGGCGCAAACGGCAAGCAAAACGGAGGCCGAATGGCCTTGTACAAGGAAACGGCAAAAATCGGAGGCACGGCCTTGTACAAGTCAAAAATCACTACGCTAAGTACTCTACGGGTACGAAAAAAACGAAAAAAAAAAAAAAAACGTGTAATTCTCTTTGAAGTACCGATGTGATATCGACCGAACGATAAATAAGGCACGCCGGCGCAAACGGCAAGCAAAACGGAGGCCGAATGGCCTTGTACAAGGAATCAAAAATCACACAAGCTAAGTACTCTACGGGTACGAAAAAAAGTACGAAAAAAAAAAAAATTGTAATTCTCTTTGAAGTACCGATGTGATATCGACGTAACGATAAATAAGGCACGCCGGCGCAAACGGCAAGCAAAACGGAGGCCGAATGGCCTTGTACAAGGAATCAAAAATCACACAAGCTAAGTACTCTATGGGTACGAAAAAAAGTACGAAAAAAAAACGTTTGTAATTCTCTTTGAAGTACCGATGTGATATCGACCGTAACGATAAATAAGGCACGCCGGCGCAAACGGCAAGCAAAACGGAGGCCGAATGGCCTTGTACAAGGAATCAAAAATCACACAAAAAACGGTACTCTAGGCCGGGCCTACGAAAAAAAAATCACAAGTACGGGTACGAAAAAAAAAAAAAAAAACGTTGTAATTCTCTTTGAAGTACCGATGTGATATCGACCGTAACGATAAATAAGGCACGCCGGCGCAAACGGCAAGCAAAACGGAGGCCGAATGGCCTTGTACAAGGAATCAAAAATCACACGCTAAGTACTCTATGGGTACGAAAAAAAAAACGAAAAAAAAACGTTTGTAATTCTCTTTGAAGTACCGATGTGATATCGACCGCAACGATAAATAAGCACGCCGGCGCAAACGGCAAGCAAAACGGAGGCCGAATGGCCTTGTACAAGGAATCAAAAATCACACAAGCTAAGTACTCTATGGGTACGAAAAAAAAAACGAAAAAAAAACGTTTGTAATTCTCTTTGAAGTACCGATGTGATATCGACCGTAACGATAAATAAGGCACGCCGGCGCAAACGGCAAGCAAAACGGAGGCCGAATGGCCTTGTACAAGGAATCAAAAATCACACAAGCTAAGTACTCTATGGGTACGAAAAAAAGTACGAAAAAAAAACGTTTGTAATTCTCTTTGAAGTACCGATGTGATATCGACCGTAACGATAAATAAGGCACGCCGGCGCAAACGGCAAAATGCAAAACGGAGGCCGAATGGCGACTTGACAAGCCGGCGCAAAACGGCAAAAAACGGAGGCCGAATGGCCTTGTACAAGGAATCAAAAATCACACAAAGTACTCTATGGGTACGAAAAAAAAAAGTACGAAAAAAAAAAATTTGTAATTCTCTTTGAAGTACCGATGTGATATCGACCGTAAACGATAAATAAGGCACGCCGGCGCAAACGGCAAGCAAAACGGAGGCCGAATGGCCTTGTACAAGGAATCAAAAATCACACAAGCTAAGTACTCTATGGGTACGAAAAAAAGTACGAAAAAAAAAAAACGTTTGTAATTCTCTTTGAAGTACCGATGTGATATCGACCGTAACGATAAATAAGGCACGCCGGCGCAAACGGCAAGCAAAACGGAGGCCGAATGGCCTTGTACAAGGAATCAAAAATCACACAAAGTACTCTATGGGTACGAAAAAAAAAAACGAAAAAAAAAAGTTTGTAATTCTCTTTGAAGTACCGATGTGATATCGACCGTAACGATAAATAAGGCACGCCGGCGCAAACGGCAAGCAAAACGGAGGCCGAAGTACCGATGTGCCTATCGACCGAAATAAAAGGCACGGCGCAAACGGCAAAAAACGGAGGCCGTAATGGCCTTGTACAAGGAATCAAAAATCACACAGCTAAGTACTCTATGGGTACGAAAAAAAGTACGAAAAAAAAACGTTTGTAATTCTCTTTGAAGTACCGACCGTGATGATCGATCGACCGTAACGATAAATAAGGCACGCCGGCGCAAACGGCAAGCAAAACGGAGGCCGTAATGGCCTTGTACAAGGAATCAAAAATCACACAAAAGTACTCTATGGGTACGAAAAAAAGTACGAAAAAAAAAAAAGTACGTTTGTAATTCTCTTTGAAGTACCGATGTGATATCGACCGTAACGATAAATAAGGCACGCCGGCGCAAACGGCAAGCAAAACGGAGGCCGAATGGCCTTGTACAAGGAATCAAAAATCACACAAGCTAAGTACTCTATGGGTACGAAAAAAAGTACGAAAAAAAAAAAACGTTGTAATTCTCTTTGAAGTACCGATGTGATATCGACCGAACGATAAATAAGGCACGCCGGCGCAAACGGCAAGCAAAACGGAGGCCGAATGGCCTTGTACAAGGAATCAAAAATCACACAAAAAGTACTCTATGGGTACGAAAAAAAGTACGAAAAAAAAAAAAAAACGTTGTAATTAATCTTTTGAAGTACCGATGTGATATCGACCGTAACGATAAATAAGGCACGCCGGCGCAAACGGCAAGCAAAACGGAGGCCGAATGGCCTTGTACAAGGAATCAAAAATCACACAAGCTAAGTACTCTATGGGTACGAAAAAAAGTACGAAAAAAAAAAAACGTTTGTAATTCTCTTTGAAGTACCGATGTGATATCGACCGTAACGATAAATAAGGCACGCCGGCGCAAACGGCAAGCAAAACGGAGGCCGAATGGCCTTGTACAAGGAATCAAAAATCACACGCTAAAAACGTACTCTAATGGGTACGAAAAAACACAAGTACGAAAAAAAAAAAAAAACGTTTGTAATTCTCTTTGAAGTACCGATGTGATATCGACCGTAACGATAAATAAGGCACGCCGGCGCAAACGGCAAGCAAAACGGAGGCCGAATGGCCTTGTACAAGGAATCAAAAATCACACACTAAGTACTCTATGGGTACGAAAAAAAGTACGAAAAAAAAAAAAAAGTTTGTAAAAAACGTTTGTAATTCTCTTTGAGTAAGTACCGATGTGATATCGACCGTAACGATAAATAAGGCACGCCGGCGCAAACGGCAAGCAAAACGGAGGCCGAATGGCCTTGTACAAGGAATCAAAAATCACACAAGCTAAGTACTCTATGGGTACGAAAAAAAGTACGAAAAAAAAACGTTTGTAATTCTCTTTGAAGTACCGATGTGATATCGACCGTAACGATAAATAAGGCACGCCGGCGCAAACGGCAAGCAAAACGGAGGCCGAATGGCCTTGTACAAGGAATCAAAAAAAATCACACAAGCTAAGTACTCTATGGGTACGAAAAAAAGTACGAAAAAAAAAAAAACGTTTGTAATTCTCTTTGAAGTACCGATGTGATATCGACCGTAACGATAAATAAGGTACGCCGGCGCAAACGGCAAGCAAAACGGAGGCCAGAATGGCCTTGTACAAGGAATCAAAAAAAAAAACGTTTGTAATTCTCTTTGAAGTACTGATGTGATATCGACCAGAACGATAAATAAGGCACGCCGGCGCAAACGGCAAGCAAAACGGAGGCCGTCCTTGTACAAGGAACGAAAAAACACACAAAGTACTATGGGTACGAAAAAAAGTAAAAAAAAAAAACGTTTGTAATTCTCTTTGAAGTACCGATGTGATATCGACCGTAACGATAAATAAGGCACGCCGGCGCAAACGGCAAGCAAAACGGAGGCCGAATGGCCTTGTACAAGGAATCAAAAATCACACAAGCTAAGTACTCTACGGGTACGAAAAAAAAAAAACGAAAAAAAACGTTTGTAATTCTCTTTGAAGTACCGATGTGATATCGACTCGTAACGATAAATAAGGCACGCCGGCGCAAACGGCAAGCAAAACGGAGGCCGAATGGCCTTGTACAAGGAATCAAAAATCACACAAAAAGTACTCTATGGGTACGAAAAAAAAAACGAAAAAAAAAAAATTTGTAATTCTCTTTGAAGTACCGATGTGATATCGACCGTAACGATAAATAAGGCAAAAAACGGCGCAAACGGCAAGCAAAAAAACGGAGGCCGTAATGGCCTTGTACAAGGACCGTAACGATAAAAAAATCAAACGGCAAGCAAAACGGAGGCCGTAATGGCCTTGTACAAGGAATCAAAAATCACACGCTAAGTACTCTATGGGTACGAAAAAAAGTAAAAAAAAAAAAACGTTTGTAATTCTCTTTGAAGTACCGATGTGATATCGACCGTAACGAACGATAAATAAGGCACGCCGGCGCAAACGGCAGCAAAACGGAGGCCGAATGGCCTTGTACAAGGAATCAAAAATCACACAAGCTAAGTACTCTACGGGTACGAAAAAAAGAAAAAAAAACGTTTGTAATTCTCTTTGAAGTACCGATGTGATATCGACCGAACGATAAATAAGGCACGCCGGCGCAAACGGCAAGCAAAACGGAGGCCGTAATGGCCTTGTACAAGGAATCAAAAATCACACAAGCTAAGTACTCTATGGGTACGAAAAAAAAAAAGTACGAAAAAAAAACGTTTGTAATTCTCTTTGAAGTACCGATGTGACCGAACGATAAATAAGGCACGCCGGCGCAAACGGCAAGCAAAACGGAGGCCGAATGGCCTTGTACAAGAATCAAAACAAGGAATCAAAAATCAGTACTCTATAAGGGTACGAAAAAAAAAAAAGTACGAAAAAAAAACGTTTGTAATTCTCTTTGAAGTACCGATGTGATATCGACCGTAACGATAAATAAGGCACGCCGGCGCAAACGGCAAGCAAAACGGAGGCCGTAATGGCCTTGTACAAGGAATCAAAAATCACACAAGTACTCTACGCTAAGTACTCTAAAAAAAAACGAAAAAAAAAAAAATGTTTGTAATTTGTAATTCTCTTTGAAGTACCGATGTGATATCGACCGTAACGATAAATAAGGCACGCCGGCGCAAACGGCAAGCAAAACGGAGGCCGAATGGCCTTGTACAAGGAATCAAAAATCACACAAGCTAAGTACTCTATGGGTACGAAAAAAAAAAAACGAAAAAAAAAAAACGTTGTAATTCTCTTTGAAGTACCGATGTGATATCGACCAACGATAAATAAGGCACGCCGGCGCAAACGGCAAGCAAAACGGAGGCCGTAATGGCCTTGTACAAGGAATCAAAAATCACACAAGCTAAGTACTCTACGGGTACGAAAAAAAAACGAAAAAAAAAAAAAACGTTTGTAATTCTCTTTGAAGTACCGATGTGATATCGACCGTAACGATAAATAAGGCACGCCGGCGCAAACGGCAAGCAAAACGGAGGCCGAATGGCCTTGTACAAGGAATCAAAAATCACACAAGCTTAAGTACTCTATGGGTACGAAAAAAAAAAAACGAAAAAAAAAACGTTTGTAATTCTCTTTGAAGTACCGATGTGATATCGACCGTAACGATAAATAAGGCACGCCGGCGCAAACGGCAAGCAAAACGGAGGCCGTAATGGCCTTGTACAAGGAATCAAAAATCACACGCTAAGTACTCTACGGGTACGAAAAAAAAAACGAAAAAAAAAAAAGTTTGTAATTCTCTTTGAAGTACCGATGTGATACGAAAAGTCGAAAAAAAAAACGTTTGTAATTCTCTTTGAAGTACCGATGTGATACTCGACGATAAATAAGGCACGCCGGCGCAAACGGCAAGCAAAACGGAGGCCGTAATGGCCTTGTACAAGGAATCAAAAATCACACGCTAAGTACTCTATGGGTACGAAAAAAAGTACGAAAAAAAAAAAAGTACGAAAAAAAACGTTGTAATTCTCTTTGAAGTACCGATGTGATATCGACCGTAACGATAAATAAGGCACGCCGGCGCAAACGGCAAGCAAAACGGAGGCCGAATGGCCTTGTACAAGGAATCAAAAATCACACAAGTACTCTACTCTATGGGTACGAAAAAAAAAACGAAAAAAAAAACGTTTGTAATTCTCTTTGAAGTACCGATGTGATATCGACCGTAACGATAAATAAGGCACGCCGGCGCAAACGGCAAGCAAAACGGAGGCACGAATGGCCTTGTACAAGGCCGCAATCAAAAATCACAAACGCAAGGCCGAATGGCCTTGTACAAGGAATCAAAAATCACACGCTAAGTACTCTATGGGTAAAAAAAAAACGAAAAAAAAAAAAACGTTTGTAATTCTCTTTGAAGTACCGATGTGATATCGAACGAAAATAAGGCACGCCGGCGCAAACGGCAAACGGCAAAACGGAGGCCGAATGGCCTTGTACAAGGAATCAAAAAAAATCACACAAGCTAAGTACTCTATGGGTACGAAAAAAAAAACGTACGAAAAAAAAAAAAAACGTTTGTAATTCTCTTTGAAGTACCGATGTGATATCGACCGTAACGATAAATAAGGCACGCCGGCGCAAACGGCAAGCAAAACGGAGGCCGAATGGCCTTGTACAAGGAATCAAAAATCACACAAGCTAAGTACTCTATAAAAAAAAAAAAAAAAATTCTCTTTGAAAAAAAAACGTACCGATCTTTGAAGTACCGATGTGATCGACCGTAACGATAAATAAGGCACGCCGGCGCAAACGGCAAGCAAAACGGAGGCCGAATGGCCTTGTACAAGGAATCAAAAATCACACACGCTAAGTACTCTATGGGTACGAAAAAAAAAAACGAAAAAAAAAAACGTTTGTAATTCTCTTTGAAGTACCGATGTGACGACCGTAACGATAAATAAGGCACGCCGGCGCAAACGGCAAAACGCAAAACGGAGGCCGAATGGCCTTGTACAAGGAATCAAAAATCACACAAGCTAAGTACTCTATGGGTACGAAAAAAAAAACGTACGAAAAAAAAGTACGAAAAAAACGTTTGTAATTCTCTTTGAAGTACCGACCGATGTGATATCGACCGTAACGATAAATAAGGCACGCCGGCGCAAACGGCAAGCAAAACGGAGGCCGAATGGCCTTGTACAAGGAATCAAAAATCACACAAATAAGTACTCTATGGGTACGAAAAAAAAAAGTACGAAAAAAAAAAACGTTTGTAATTCTCTTTGAAGTACCGATGTGATATCGACCTTTTACCGATGTATATAAATAAGGCACGCCGGCGCAAACGGCAAAACGGCAAAACGGAGGCCGAATGGCCTTGTACAAGGAATCAAAAATCACACAAATAAGTACTCTATGGGTACGAAAAAAAACGAAAAAAAAAAAACGTTGTAATTCTCTTTGAAGTACCGATGTGATATCGACCGTAACGATAAATAAGGCACGCCGGCGCAAACGGCAAGCAAAACGGAGGCCGAATGGCCTTGTACAAGGAATCAAAAATCACACAAGCTAAGTACTCTATGGGTACGAAAAAAAAAGTACGAAAAAAAAAAAAATTTGTAATTCTCTTTGAAGTACCGATGTGATATCGACCGTAACGATAAATAAGGCACGCCGGCGCAAACGGCAAGCAAAACGGAGGCCGAATGGCCTTGTACAAGGAATCAAAAATCACACAAGCTAAGTACTCTATGGGTACGAAAAAAAGTACGAAAAAAAACGTTTGTAATTCTCTTTGAAGTACCGATGTGATATCGACCGTAACGATAAATAAGGCACGCCGGCGCAAACGGCAAGCAAAACGGAGGCCGAAAATGGCCTTGTACAAGGAATCAAAAATCACACAAGTACAAAAATCAAAAATCACACACTACTCTATGGTACGAAAAAAACGAAAAAAAAAAAAACGTTTGTAATTCTCTTTGAAGTACCGATGTGATATCGACCGTAACGATAAATAAGGCACGCCGGCGCAAACGGCAAGCAAAACGGAGGCCGAATGGCCTTGTACAAGGAATCAAAAATCACACAAGCTAAGTACTCTATGGGTACGAAAAAAAACGAAAAAAAAAAACGTTTGTAATTCTCTTTGAAGTACCGATGTGATATCGACCGTAACGATAAATAAGGCACGCCGGCGCAAACGGCAAGCAAAACGGAGGCCGAATAATGGCCTTGTACAAGGAATCAAAAATCACACAAGCTAAGTACTCTAAAACGAAAAAAAGTACGAAAAAAAAACGTTTGTAATTCTCTTTGAAGTACCGATGTGATATCGACCGTAACGATAAATAAGGCACGCCGGCGCAAACGGCAAGCAAAACGGAGGCCGAAATGGCCTTGTACAAGGAATCAAAAATCACACACGCTAAGTACTCTATGGGTACGAAAAAAAAACGAAAAAAAAAAAAACGTTTGTAATTCTCTTTGAAGTACCGATGTGATATCGACCGTAACGATAAATAAGGCACGCCGGCGCAAACGGCAAGCAAAACGGAGGCCGAATGGCCTTGTACAAGGAATCAAAAATCACACAAGCTAAGTACTACTATGGGTACGAAAAAACGAAAAAAAAAAAACGTTTGTAATTCTCTTTGAAGTACCGATGTGATATCGACCGTAACGATAAAAGGCACGCCGGCGCAAACGGCAAGCAAAACGGAGGCCGAAATGGCCTTGTACAAGGAATCAAAAATCACACAAGCTAAGTACTCTATGGGTACGAAAAAAAAAACGAAAAAAAAAAAAATTCTCTTTGAAGTACCGATGTGATATCGACCGTAACGATAAATAAGGCACGCCGGCGCAAACGGCAAGCAAAACGGAGGCCGAATGGCCTTGTACAAGGAATCAAAAAGTAAAACGATGATATCGACAACGAAAATAAGGCACGCCGGCGCAAAAAAACTCTATGGTACAAGAAAAAAATCAACAAAGTACTCTATGGGAAAAAAAAAAAAAAAAAAATTCTCTTTGAAGTACCGATGTGATATCGACCGAACGATAAATAAGGCACGCCGGCGCAAACGGCAAGCAAAACGGAAAACGGCCGCCGGCCTTGTACAAGGAATCAAAAATCACACAAGTACTCTATGGGTACGAAAAAAAAACGAAAAAAAAAAAAAAAAAAAATTCTCTTTGAAGTACCGATGTGATATCGACCGATGTGATATCGACGATATAAAAAGGCACGCCGGCAAACGCAAAACGGCAAGGCCGAAACGGCCTTGTACAAGGAATCAAAAATCACACAAGCAAGTACTCTATGGGTACGAAAAAAAGTACGAAAAAAAAAAACGTTTGTAATTCTCTTTGAAGTACCGATGTGATATCGACCGTAACGATAAATAAGGCACGCCGGCGCAAACGGCAAGCAAAACGGAGGCCGTAATGGCCTTGTACAAGGAATCAAAAATCACACGCTAAGTACTCACAACGAAAAAAAAAAACGAAAAAAAAACGTTTGTAATTCTCTTTGAAGTACCGATGTGATATCGACCGTAACGATAAATAAGGCACGCCGGCGCAAACGGCAAGCAAAACGGAGGCCGAATGGCCTTGTACAAGGAATCAAAAATCACACGTACTAAACGGCGAAAAAAAAACGTTTGTAATTCTCTTTGAAGTACCGATGTGATATCGACCGTAACGATAAATAAGGCACGCCGGCGCAAACGGCAAAAAACGGAGGCCGAATGGCCTTGTACAAGGAATCAAAAATCACACAAGTAAGTACTCTATGGGTACGAAAAAAAAAAAGTACGAAAAAAAAACGTTTGTAATTCTCTTTGAAGTACCGATGTGATATCGACTCGAACGAACGATAAATAAGGCACGCCGGCGCAAACGGCAAGCAAAACGGAGGCCGTATGGCCTTGTACAAGGAATCAAAAATCACACAAGCTAAGTACTCTAAGGGTACGAAAAAAAGTACGAAAAAAAAAAAAAAAAACGTTTGTAATTCTCTTTGAAGTACCGATGTGATATCGACCGTAACGATAAATAAGGCACGCCGGCGCAAACGGCAAGCAAAACGGAGGCCGAATGGCCTTGTACAAGGAATCAAAAATCACACAAGCTAAGTACTCTACGGGTACGAAAAAAAAAAGTACGAAAAAAAAACGTTTGTAATTCTCTTTGAAGTACCGATGTGATATCGACCGTAACGATAAATAAGGCACGCCGGCGCAAACGGCAAGCAAAACGGAGGCCGAATGGCCTTGTACAAGGAATCAAAAATCACACAAGCTAAGTCTACTACGGGTACGAAAAAAAAAACGAAAAAAAAAAAAACGTGTAATTCTCTTTGAAGTACCGATGTGATATCGACCGTAACGATAAATAAGGCACGCCGGCGCAAACGGCAAGCAAAACGGAGGCCGAATGGCCTTGTACAAGGAATCAAAAATCACACAAGCTAAGTACTCTATGGGTACGAAAAAAAGTACGAAAAAAAAAAAACGTTTGTAATTCTCTTTGAAGTACCGATGTGATATCGACCGTAACGATAAATAAGGCACGCCGGCGCAAACGGCAAGCAAAACGGAGGCCGAATGGCCTTGTACAAGGAATCAAAAATCACACAAGCTAAGTACTCTATGGGTACGAAAAAAACAAGTACGGGTACGAAAAAAAAACGAAAAAAAACGTTTGTAATTCTCTTTGAAGTACCGATGTGATATCGACCGTAACGATAAATAAGGCACGCCGGCGCAAACGGCAAGCAAAACGGAGGCCGAATGGCCTTGTACAAGGAATCAAAAATCACACGCTAAGTACTCTACTCTACGGGTACGAAAAGTACGAAAAAAAAAAAAAACGTTTGTAATTCTCTTTGAAGTACCGATGTGATATCGACCGAACGAACGATAAATAAGGCACGCCGGCGCAAACGGCAAGCAAAACGGAGGCCGAATGGCCTTGTACAAGGAATCAAAAATCACACGCTAAGTACTCTATGGGTACGAAAAAAAGTACGAAAAAAAAAAACGTTTGTAATTCTCTTTGAAGTACCGATGTGATATCGACCGTAACGATAAATAAGGCACGCCGGCGCAAACGGCAAAACGCAAAAAAACGGAGGCCGAATGGCCTTGTACAAGGAATCAAAAATCACACAAGCAAGTACTCTATGGGTACGAAAAAAAAAGTACGAAAAAAAAAAAACGTTTGTAATTCTCTTTGAAGTACCGATGTGATATCGACCGTAACGATAAATAAGGCACGCCGGCGCAAACGGCAAGCAAAACGGAGGCCGAATGGCCTTGTACAAGGAATCAAAAATCACACAAGCTAAGTACTCTATGGGTACGAAAAAAAGTACGAAAAAAAAAAAAAAAAAATTCTCTTTGAAGTACCGATGTGATATCGACCGTAACGATAATAAGGCACGCCGGCGCAAACGGCAAGCAAAACGGAGGCCGAATGGCCTTGTACAAGGAATCAAAAATCACACAAGCTAAGTACTCTATGGGTACGAAAAAAAAACGAAAAAAAAAAAAAAAAATCGTTTGTAATTCTCTTTGAAGTACCGATGTGATATCGACCGTAACGATAAATAAGGCACGCCGGCGCAAACGGCAAGCAAAACGGAGGCCGAATGGCCTTGTACAAGGAATCAAAAATCACACAAGCTAAGTACTCTATGGGTACGAAAAAAAGTACGAAAAAAAAAAAAATTTGTAATTCTCTTTGAAGTACCGATGTGATATCGACCGTAACGATAAATAAGGCACGCCGGCGCAAACGGCAAGCAAAACGGAGGCCGAATGGCCTTGTACAAGGAATCAAAAAAAATCACACAAGCTAAGTACTCTATGGGTACGAAAAAAAGTACGAAAAAAAAAAAAACGTTTGTAATTCTCTTTGAAGTACCGATGTGATATCGACCGTAACGATAAATAAGGCACGCCGGCGCAAACGGCAAGCAAAACGGAGGCCGAATGGCCTTGTACAAGGAATCAAAAATCACACAAGCTAAGTACTCTATGGGTACGAAAAAAAGTACGAAAAAAAAACGTTTGTAATTCTCTTTGAAGTACCGATGTGATATCGACCGTAACGATAAATAAGGCACGCCGGCGCAAACGGCAAGCAAAACGGAGGCCGAAATGCCTTGTACAAGGAATCAAAAAAATCACACAAGTAAAAATCACACGCTAAGTACTATGGGTACGAAAAAAAAACGTAAAAAAAAAACGTTTGTAATTCTCTTTGAAGTACCGATGTGATATCGACCGTAACGATAAATAAGGCACGCCGGCGCAAACGGCAAGCAAAACGGAGGCCGAATGGCCTTGTACAAGTACAATCAAAAATCACACACACAAGTACTCTATGGGTACGAAAAAAAAAAACGAAAAAAAAAAAACGTTTGTAATTCTCTTTGAAGTACCGATGTGATATCGACCGTAACGATAAATAAGGCACGCCGGCGCAAAAACGGCAAGCAAAACGGAGGCCGAATGGCCTTGTACAAGGAATCAAAAATCACACGCTAAGTACTCTATGGGTACGAAAAAAAAAAACGAAAAAAAAAACGTTTGTAATTCTCTTTGAAGTACCGATGTGATATCGACCGTAACGATAAATAAGGCACGCCGGCGCAAACGGCAAGCAAAACGGAGGCCGAATGGCCTTGTACAAGGAATCAAAAATCACACAAGCTAAGTACTCTATGGGTACGAAAAAAAGTACGAAAAAAAAAAACGTTGTAATTCTCTTTGAAGTACCGATGTGATATCGACCGAACGATAAATAAGGCACGCCGGCGCAAACGGCAAGCAAAACGGAGGCCGTAATGGCCTTGTACAAGGAATCAAAAAAAACACAAAATCAAGTACTCTATGGGTACGAAAAAAAAAAGTACGAAAAAAAAAAAAAACGTTGTAATTCTCTTTGAAGTACCGATGTGATATCGACCGTAACGATAAATAAGGCACGCCGGCGCAAACGGCAAGCAAAACGGAGGCCGAATGGCCTTGTACAAGGAATCAAAAATCACACAAGTACTCTATGGGTACGAAAAAAAGTACGAAAAAAAAAAAAAAAAAAAATTCTCTTTGAAGTACCGATGTGATATCGACCGTAACGATAAATAAGGCACGCCGGCGCAAACGGCAAGCAAAACGGAGGCCGAATGGCCTTGTACAAGGAATCAAAAATCACACAAGCTAAGTACTCTATGGGTACGAAAAAAAAAGTACGAAAAAAAAACGTTTGTAATTCTCTTTGAAGTACCGATGTGATATCGACCGAACGATAAATAAGGCACGCCGGCGCAAACGGCAAGCAAAACGGAGGCCGAATGGCCTTGTACAAGGAATCAAAAATCACACGCTAAGTACTCTATGGGTACGAAAAAAAACGAAAAAAAAAAAAAAAACGTTTGTAATTCTCTTTGAAGTACAAAAATCGATGAAAAAAAGTATAAAAAACGTTTGTACCGTTTGAAGTACCGATGTGATAAGGCACGCCGGCACGCCGGCGCAAACGGCAAAAAACGGAGGCCGAATGGCCTTGTACAAGGAATCAAAAATCACACGCTAAGTACTCTATGGGTACGAAAAAAAGTACGAAAAAAAAAAAAAAAAATTCTCTTTGAAGTACCGATGTGATATCGACCGTAACGATAAATAAGGCACGCCGGCGCAAACGGCAAGCAAAACGGAGGCCGAATGGCCTTGTACAAGGAATCAAAAATCACACAAGTACTCTATGGGTACGAAAAAAAGTACGAAAAAAAAAAAAAAACGTAATTCTCTTTGAAGTACCGATGTGATATCGACCGTAACGATAAATAAGGCACGCCGGCGCAAACGGCAAGCAAAACGGAGGCCGAATGGCCTTGTACAAGGAATCAAAAATCACACGCTAAGTACTCTATGGGTACGAAAAAAAGTACGAAAAAAAAAAAACGTTGTAATTCTCTTTGAAGTACCGATGTGATATCGACCGTAACGATAAATAAGGCACGCCGGCGCAAACGGCAAGCAAAACGGAGGCCGTAATGGCCTTGTACAAGGAATCAAAAATCACACAAGCTAAGTACTCTATGGGTACGAAAAAAAGTACGAAAAAAAAACGTTTGTAATTCTCTTTGAAGTACCGATGTGATATCGACCGTAACGATAAATAAGGCACGCCGGCGCAAACGGCAAGCAAAACGGAGGCCGAATGGCCTTGTACAAGGAATCAAAAATCACACAAGTACTCTATGGGTACGAAAAAAAACGAAAAAAAAAAACGTTGTAATTCTCTTTGAAGTACCGATGTGATATCGACCGTGAACGATAAATAAGGCACGCCGGCGCAAACGGCAAACGCAAAACGGAGGCCGGAATGGCCTTGTACAAGGAATCAAAAATCACACAAGCTAAGTACTCTATGGGTACGAAAAAAAGTACGAAAAAAAAACGTTTGTAATTCTCTTTGAAGTACCGATGTGATATCGACCGTAACGATAAATAAGGCACGCCGGCGCAAACGGCAAGCAAAACGGAGGCCGAATGGCCTTGTACAAGGAATCAAAAATCACACAAGCTAAGTACTCTATGGGTACGAAAAAAAAAAAACGAAAAAAAAAAAACGTTTGTAATTCTCTTTGAAGTACCGATGTGATATCGACCGTAACGATAAATAAGGCACGCCGGCGCAAACGGCAAGCAAAACGGAGGCCGAATGGCCTTGTACAAGGAATCAAAAATCACACAAGCTAAGTACTCTATGGGTACGAAAAAAAAAAAAAAGTACGAAAAAAAAACGTTTGTAATTCTCTTTGAAGTACCGATGTGATATCGACCGAACGATAAATAAGGCACGCCGGCGCAAACGGCAAGCAAAACGGAGGCCGAATGGCCTTGTACAAGGAATCAAAAATCGGAGGCCGAATGCCTTGTAGTACTCTAAAAATCACACGAAAAAAAGTACGAAAAAAAAAAAAAAAACGTTTGTAATTCTCTTTGAAGTACCGATGTGATATCGACCGTAACGATAAATAAGGCACGCCGGCGCAAACGGCAAGCAAAACGGAGGCCGTAATGGCCTTGTACAAGGAATCAAAAATCACACAAGCTAAGTACTCTATGGGTACGAAAAAAAAAAACGAAAAAAAAAAAACGTTTGTAATTCTCTTTGAAGTACCGATGTGATATCGACCGTAACGATAAATAAGGCACGCCGGCGCAAACGGCAAGCAAAACGGAGGCCGAATGGCCTTGTACAAGGAATCAAAAATCACACAAGCTAAGTACTCTATGGGTACGAAAAAAAAAGTACGAAAAAAAAAAAACGTTTGTAATTCTCTTTGAAGTACCGATGTGATATCGACCGTAACGATAAATAAGGCACGCCGGCGCAAACGGCAAGCAAAACGGAGGCCGTAATGGCCTTGTACAAGGAATCAAAAATCACACAAGCTAAGTACTCTATGGGTACGAAAAAAAACGAAAAAAAAAAAACGTTTGTAATTCTCTTTGAAGTACCGATGTGATATCGACCGTAACGATAAATAAGGCACGCCGGCGCAAACGGCAAGCAAAACGGAGGCCGAATGGTGTACAAGGAATCAAAAATCACACGCTAAGTACTCTATGGGTACGAAAAAAAAAAAGTAAAAAAAAAAACGTTTGTAATTCTCTTTGAAGTACCGATGTGATATCGACCGTAACGATAAATAAGGCACGCCGGCGCAAACGGCAAGCAAAACGGAGGCCGAATGGCCTTGTACAAGGAATCAAAAATCACACAAGCTAAGTACTCTATGGGTACGAAAAAAACGAAAAAAAAAACGTTTGTAATTCTCTTTGAAGTACCGATGTGATATCGACCGTAACGATAAATAAGGCACGCCGGCGCAAACGGCAAGCAAAACGGAGGCCGAATGGCCTTGTACAAGGAATCAAAAATCACACGCTAAGTACTCTATGGGTACGAAAAAAAAAAGTACGAAAAAAAAAAAACGTTTGTAATTCTCTTTGAAGTACCGATGTGATATCGACCGTAACGATAAATAAGGCACGCCGGCGCAAACGGCAAGCAAAACGGAGGCCGTAATGGCCTTGTACAAAATCAAAAATCACACAAGCTAAGTACTCTATGGGTACGAAAAAAAGTACGAAAAAAAAAAAAACGTTTGTAATTCTCTTTGAAGTACCGATGTGATATCGACCGTAACGATAAATAAGGCACGCCGGCGCAAACGGCAAGCAAAACGGAGGCCGAATGGCCTTGTACAAGGAATCAAAAATCACACAAGCTAAGTACTCTATGGGTACGAAAAAAAGTACGAAAAAAAAAAACGTTTGTAATTCTCTTTGAAGTACCGATGTGATATCGACCGTAACGATAAATAAGGCACGCCGGCGCAAACGGCAAGCAAAACGGAGGCCGAATGGCCTTGTACAAGGAATCAAAAATCACACGCTAAGTACTCTATGGGTACGAAAAAAAAACGAAAAAAAAAAGGCGTTTGTAATTCTCTTTGAAGTACCGATGTGATATCGACCGTAACGATAAATAAGGCACGCCGGCGCAAACGGCAAGCAAAACGGAGGCCGAATGGCCTTGTACAAGGAATCAAAAATCACACGCTAAGTACTCTATGGGTACGAAAAAAAGTACGAAAAAAAAAAACGTTTGTAATTCTCTTTGAAGTACCGATGTGATATCGACCGTAACGATAAATAAGGCACGCCGGCGCAAACGGCAAGCAAAACGGAGGCCGAATGGCCTTGTACAAGGAATCAAAAATCACACAAGCTAAGTACTCTATGGGTACGAAAAAAAGTACGAAAAAAAAAACGTTTGTAATTCTCTTTGAAGTACCGATGTGATATCGACCGTAACGATAAATAAGGCACGCCGGCGCAAACGGCAAGCAAAACGGAGGCCGAATGGCCTTGTACAAGGAATCAAAAATCACACAAGCTAAGTACTCTATGGGTACGAAAAAAAAAAGTACGAAAAAAAAAAAAACGTTTGTAATTCTCTTTGAAGTACCGATGTGATATCGACCGTAACGATAAATAAGGCACGCCGGCGCAAACGGCAAGCAAAACGGAGGCCGAATGGCCTTGTACAAGGAATCAAAAATCACAAGTACTCTATGGGTACGAAAAAAAAAAAGTACGAAAAAAAAAAAAAACTTGTAATTCTCTTTGAAGTACCGATGTGATATCGACTCGTAACGATAAATAAGGCACGCCGGCGCAAACGGCAAGCAAAACGGAGGCCGAATGGCCTTGTACAAGGAATCAAAAATCACACGCTAAGTACTCTATGGGTACGAAAAAAAGTACGAAAAAAAAACGTTTGTAATTCTCTTTGAAGTACCGATGTGATATCGACCGTAACGATAAATAAGGCACGCCGGCGCAAACGGCAAGCAAAACGGAGGCCGAATGGCCTTGTACAAGGAATCAAAAATCACACAAGCTAAGTACTCTATGGGTACGAAAAAAAGTACGAAAAAAAAACGTTTGTAATTCTCTTTGAAGTACCGATGTGATATCGACCGTAACGATAAATAAGGCACGCCGGCGCAAACGGCAAGCAAAACGGAGGCCGAATGGCCTTGTACAAGGAATCAAAAATCACACAAGCAAGTACTCTATGGGTACGAAAAAAAAAGTACGAAAAAAAAACGTTTGTAATTCTCTTTGAAGTACCGATGTGATATCGACCGTAACGATAAATAAGGCACGCCGGCGCAAACGGCAAGCAAAACGGAGGCCGAATGGCCTTGTACAAGGAATCAAAAATCACACAAGCTAAGTACTCTGGGTACGAAAAAAAAAACGAAAAAAAAAAAAACGTTTGTAATTCTCTTTGAAGTACCGATGTGATATCGACTAACGATAAATAAGGCACGCCGGCGCAAACGGCAAGCAAAACGGAGGCCGAATGGCCTTGTACAAGGAATCAAAAATCACACAAGCTAAGTACTCTATGGGTACGAAAAAAAGTACGAAAAAAAAACGTTTGTAATTCTCTTTGAAGTACCGATGTGATATCGACCGTAACGATAAATAAGGCACGCCGGCGCAAACGGCAAGCAAAACGGAGGCCGAATGGCCTTGTACAAGGAATCAAAAATCACACAAGCTAAGTACTCTATGGGTACGAAAAAAAGTACGAAAAAAAAACGTTTGTAATTCTCTTTGAAGTACCGATGTGATATCGACCGTAACGATAAATAAGGCACGCCGGCGCAAACGGCAAGCAAAACGGAGGCCGAATGGCCTTGTACAAGGAATCAAAAATCACACAAGCTAAGTACTCTATGGGTACGAAAAAAAGTACGAAAAAAAAAAAAAAACGTTTGTAATTCTCTTTGAAGTACCGATGTGATATCGACCGTAACGATAAATAAGGCACGCCGGCGCAAACGGCAAGCAAAACGGAGGCCGAATGGCCTTGTACAAGGAATCAAAAATCACACAAGCTAAGTACTCTATGGGTACGAAAAAAAGTACGAAAAAAACGTTTGTAATTCTCTTTGAAGTACCGATGTGATATCGACCGTAACGATAAATAAGGCACGCCGGCGCAAACGGCAAGCAAAACGGAGGCCGAATGGCCTTGTACAAGGAATCAAAAATCACACACTAAGCTAAGTACTCTAT
Organism: Gentiana straminea; assembly: GCA_036785695.1. Classification (NCBI taxonomy): domain Eukaryota; kingdom Viridiplantae; phylum Streptophyta; class Magnoliopsida; order Gentianales; family Gentianaceae; genus Gentiana; species Gentiana straminea. The sequence continues at coordinate 4,039 of JAVUPR010000092.1, read as the reverse complement.
GGGTACGAAAAAAAACGGCAAGCAAAACGGAGTACGAAAAAAAAACGTTTGTAATTCTCTTTGAAGTACCGATGTGATATCGACCGTAACGATAAATAAGGCACGCCGGCGCAAACGGCAAGCAAAACGGAGGCCGAATGGCCTTGTACAAGGAATCAAAAATCACACGCTAAGTACTCTATGGGTACGAAAAAAAAAACGAAAAAAAAAAAACGTTTGTAATTCTCTTTGAAGTACCGATGTGATATCGACCGTAACGATAAATAAGGCACGCCGGCGCAAACGGCAAGCAAAACGGAGGCCGAATGGCCTTGTACAAGGAATCAAAAATCACACAAGCTAAGTACTCTATGGGTACGAAAAAAAGTACGAAAAAAAAAAAAAACGTTTGTAATTCTCTTTGAAGTACCGATGTGATATCGACCGTAACGATAAATAAGGCACGCCGGCGCAAACGGCAAGCAAAACGGAGGCCGAATGGCCTTGTACAAGGAATCAAAAATCACACAGCTAAGTACTCTATGGGTACGAAAAAAAGTACGAAAAAAAAAAAAACGTTTGTAATTCTCTTTGAAGTACCGATGTGATATCGACCGTAACGATAAATAAGGCACGCCGGCGCAAACGGCAAGCAAAACGGAGGCCGAATGGCCTTGTACAAGGAATCAAAAATCACACAAGCTAAGTACTCTATGGGTACGAAAAAAAGTACGAAAAAAAAAAACGTTTGTAATTCTCTTTGAAGTACCGATGTGATATCGACCGTAACGATAAATAAGGCACGCCGGCGCAAACGGCAAGCAAAACGGAGGCCGAATGGCCTTGTACAAGGAATCAAAAATCACACAAGCTAAGTACTCTATGGGTACGAAAAAAAGTACGAAAAAAAAAAAAAACGTTTGTAATTCTCTTTGAAGTACCGATGTGATATCGACCGTAACGATAAATAAGGCACGCCGGCGCAAACGGCAAGCAAAACGGAGGCCGAATGGCCTTGTACAAGGAATCAAAAATCACACTAAGTAAGTACTCTATGGGTACGAAAAAAAGTACGAAAAAAAAACGTTTGTAATTCTCTTTGAAGTACCGATGTGATATCGACCGTAACGATAAATAAGGCACGCCGGCGCAAACGGCAAGCAAAACGGAGGCCGAATGGCCTTGTACAAGGAATCAAAAATCACACAAGCTAAGTACTCTATGGGTACGAAAAAAAGTACGAAAAAAAAAAAAACGTTGTAATTCTCTTTGAAGTACCGATGTGATATCGACCGTAACGATAAATAAGGCACGCCGGCGCAAACGGCAAGCAAAACGGAGGCCGAATGGCCTTGTACAAGGAATCAAAAATCACACAAGCTAAGTACTCTATGGGTACGAAAAAAAGTACGAAAAAAAAACGTTTGTAATTCTCTTTGAAGTACCGATGTGATATCGACCGTAACGATAAATAAGGCACGCCGGCGCAAACGGCAAGCAAAACGGAGGCCGAATGGCCTTGTACAAGGAATCAAAAATCACACGCTAAGTACTCTATGGGTACGAAAAAAAGTACGAAAAAAAAAAAAAACGTTTGTAATTCTCTTTGAAGTACCGATGTGATATCGACCGTAACGATAAATAAGGCACGCCGGCGCAAACGGCAAGCAAAACGGAGGCCGAATGGCCTTGTACAAGGAATCAAAAATCACACGCTAAGTACTCTATGGGTACGAAAAAAAGTACGAAAAAAAAACGTTTGTAATTCTCTTTGAAGTACCGATGTGATATCGACCGTAACGATAAATAAGGCACGCCGGCGCAAACGGCAAGCAAAACGGAGGCCGAATAATGGCCTTGTACAAGGAATCAAAAATCACACAAGCTAAGTACTCTATGGGTACGAAAAAAAGTACGAAAAAAAAAAAACGTTTGTAATTCTCTTTGAAGTACCGATGTGATATCGACCGTAACGATAAATAAGGCACGCCGGCGCAAACGGCAAGCAAAACGGAGGCCGAATGGCCTTGTACAAGGAATCAAAAATCACACAGCTAAGTACTCTATGGGTACGAAAAAAAGTACGAAAAAAAAACGTTTGTAATTCTCTTTGAAGTACCGATGTGATATCGACCGTAACGATAAATAAGGCACGCCGGCGCAAACGGCAAGCAAAACGGAGGCCGAAATGGCCTTGTACAAGGAATCAAAAATCACACAAGCTAAGTACTCTATGGGTACGAAAAAAAGTACGAAAAAAAACGTTTGTAATTCTCTTTGAAGTACCGATGTGATATCGACCGTAACGATAAATAAGGCACGCCGGCGCAAACGGCAAGCAAAACGGAGGCCGAATGGCCTTGTACAAGGAATCAAAAATCACACAAGCAAGTACTCTATGGGTACGAAAAAAAGTACGAAAAAAAAAAAACGTTTGTAATTCTCTTTGAAGTACCGATGTGATATCGACCGTAACGATAAATAAGGCACGCCGGCGCAAACGGCAAGCAAAACGGAGGCCGTAATGGCCTTGTACAAGGAATCAAAAATCACACAAGCTAAGTACTCTATGGGTACGAAAAAAGTACGAAAAAAAAACGTTTGTAATTCTCTTTGAAGTACCGATGTGATATCGACCGTAACGATAAATAAGGCACGCCGGCGCAAACGGCAAGCAAAACGGAGGCCGAATGGCCTTGTACAAGGAATCAAAAATCACACAAGCTAAGTACTCTATGGGTACGAAAAAAAGTACGAAAAAAAAACGTTTGTAATTCTCTTTGAAGTACCGATGTGATATCGACCGTAACGATAAATAAGGCACGCCGGCGCAAACGGCAAGCAAAACGGAGGCCGTAATGGCCTTGTACAAGGAATCAAAAATCACACAAGCTAAGTACTCTATGGGTACGAAAAAAAGTACGAAAAAAAAACGTTTGTAATTCTCTTTGAAGTACCGATGTGATATCGACCGTAACGATAAATAAGGCACGCCGGCGCAAACGGCAAGCAAAACGGAGGCCGAATGGCCTTGTACAAGGAATCAAAAATCACACTAAGTACTCTATACTCTACGAAAAAAAAACGTAAAAAAAAACGTTTGTAATTCTCTTTGAAGTACCGATGTGATATCGACCGAACGATAAATAAGGCACGCCGGCGCAAACGGCAAGCAAAACGGAGGCCGAATGGCCTTGTACAAGGAATCAAAAATCACACAAGCTAAGTACTCTATGGGTACGAAAAAAAGTACGAAAAAAAAAAAACGTTTGTAATTCTCTTTGAAGTACCGATGTGATATCGACCGAACGATAAATAAGGCACGCCGGCGCAAACGGCAAGCAAAACGGAGGCCGAATGGCCTTGTACAAGGAATCAAAAATCACACAAGCTAAGTACTCTATGGGTACGAAAAAAAGTACGAAAAAAAAAAAAACGTTTGTAATTCTCTTTGAAGTACCGATGTGATATCGACCGTAACGATAAATAAGGCACGCCGGCGCAAACGGCAAGCAAAACGGAGGCCGAATGGCCTTGTACAAGGAATCAAAAATCACACACGCTAAGTACTCTATGGGTACGAAAAAAAGTACGAAAAAAAAAAAAACTTGTAATTCTCTTTGAAGTACCGATGTGATATCGACCGTAACGATAAATAAGGCACGCCGGCGCAAACGGCAAGCAAAACGGAGGCCGAATGGCCTTGTACAAGGAATCAAAAATCACGCTAAGTACAAGTACTCTATGGGTACGAAAAAAAGTACGAAAAAAAAACGTTTGTAATTCTCTTTGAAGTACCGATGTGATATCGACCGTAACGATAAATAAGGCACGCCGGCGCAAACGGCAAGCAAAACGGAGGCCGTAATGGCCTTGTACAAGGAATCAAAAATCACACAACGCTAAGTACTCTATGGGTACGAAAAAAAGTACGAAAAAAAAACGTTTGTAATTCTCTTTGAAGTACCGATGTGATATCGACCGTAACGATAAATAAGGCACGCCGGCGCAAACGGCAAGCAAAACGGAGGCCGTAATGGCCTTGTACAAGGAATCAAAA
>JAVUPR010000091.1:0-128512 GCA_036785695.1 Gentiana straminea | reverse complement strand
TTACAAAGCGTTTTTTTTCATAGTTTGTTTAACAATGATATTTAACGTTGTGTTTTGATTCCTTGTACAAAACCACGACCGATCTCCGTTTTGTAACACCGTTTGCTTGGCGTACCTTATTTATCGTTGATGATACCACATCGATGCTAAAGAAATTACAAAGCGTTTTTTTTTGTAATTTTTTACATTACCCCGCAATGCTGCTTAAACGTGTTATTTTTGATTCACCTTCTAAAAAGCCTTTACGGCCTCCGTTTTGCTTACGTTTATTTTAGCGTGCACTTATTGCTCGTTGCACGGTCGATATCCGCGTCGATACTTGAAGAAAATTACAAGCGTTTTTTATCGTACTCTTTTTTAGTACCAATAGAATACTTTAAGCTGTGTGATTTTTGATTCTTGTACTTTGGCCATTCTAGCCTCCATTTAACTTACCGTTTGCGCTTCCGGCGATGCCTTGTTTGTCGTTACGAGTCGATACCACGTCGATTACTTATTGAAAATTACAACGTATTTTTTCATACTTTGTTTAGTAACAAAAGAGTACTTAAGTGTAGCGATTTTTGATTCACTTGTACAAGATGCCATTCACGACCTCCGTTTTGCCGTTTATGCCGGCGTGCCTTATTTATCATGCAATTGATACCACGCCAGATGCTTTCAAAGAAAATTATCAAGCCGATTATTTCGGTACTGTTGTTTACATTACCCATAAGTGCTTATGCGTGTGATTTGCGATTCCATGTGCAAAACCATTACGGCTTTCCACTTTTTGTATGCCGTTTTAACGCTGACGTGCCTTATTTATCGTTCGAGTCGATACCACATCAGTGCTATTAGAGAATTACAAACGTTTTTTTTGTACTTTTACATTCGTACACATAGAGTACTTATTTGTGTGATTTTTGATTCCTTGTGCAAGGCCGTTACGACCTCCGTTTTGCTTACCCGTTTGCGGCAGAAGCGTACCTTATTTATCGTTAAGCAGTCGATATCACGACGGTACTTCAAAGTGAATCCCAAACGTTTTTTCGTCCTACTTGTTTCGTACACCATAGAAGTACTTAGCTTGTGTGATTTTTGATTCACGCTTGTACAAGGCCGTTACGGCCTCCGTTTTTGCTTGCCGTTTGCACTGGCGTGCACTTGTTTATCGTTAAGGTCGAGTACCGCGTCGATACTTGAAGAGAATTACAAACGTTTTTTATCGTACTCTTTTTTCGTACCATAGAGAATATGCCCAGTGTAGATTTTTGATTCCTTAATATAAGTCCATTAAGCCTCCGTTTTACTTGCCGTTTGCGCCGGCGTGCCTTGTTGTTATCGTTACGGTCGATACCCCGCGTCAGTACTCCAAAGAGAGATTACAAACGTTTTTCGTACTTTTTCGCTGCATAAAGTATTTAAACGTAGCGAGTTTTGATTCTGTATGCTAGGGTCATCACAATATCCGTTTTGCTAGCCGTTTTGCGCCGGCGTGCCTTATTTATCGTTCTGGTCGATATCGCATCGTGATGCTTCGAAATGAGAATAACAAAACGTTTTTTTTTCGTACTTTTTATTCTGTGCAGCTAAGTACTTAGCGGTGTGATTTCGATTCCTTGTACAAAAGCCATTGCGAGCCTCGCGTTTTGCTTACCGTTTGCGCCGGCGTGCCTTATTTATCGCTGCGGGTCGATATCACATCGACACTTGAGAAGTAGAAGTGCAAACGTTTTCCGTACTTTGTTTGTACCCGTAGAAGTACTTAAACTGTGCGATTTTTTGATTCTTGTACGAAAGCCATTACGGCCTCCGTTTTTGCTTGCTTTGTTTGCGCCGGCGTGCCTTATTTATCGTTACGTCGATATCACATCGGTACTTCAAAGAGAGTACAAACGTTTTTTTCGTACTTTTTTTCGTACCCATAAGTACTTAGCGTGTGATTTTGATTCCTTTGTACAAGGCACGTTAAAGCCTCCGTTTTTTGCTCTTGCCGTTTGCGCCGGCGTGCCTTATTTATCGTTAAATTCGATATCACATCGATGCCTGAAAGAGAATTACAAATGATTTTTTCGTAACTTTTTTTCGTACCAGAAGTACTTAGCGTGCCGATTTTTTCATTCTTGTACAAGGCCATTCGGCCTCACCGTTTTGCTGCCGTTTGCGCCGGCGTGCCTTATGTTATCGTTACGGTCGATATCACGTCGGTACTTCAAGGAGAATTACAAACGTTTTTATTACTTTCGTACCCATAGAGTATTTAGCGTGTGATTTTTTGATTCCTTGTACAAGGCCATTCGGCCTCCCGTTTTGCTTGCCGTTTGCGCCGGCGTGCCTTATTTATCGTTACGAAAATACGATATCACATCGGTACTTCAAAGAGAATTACAAACGTTTTTTTTTTTTCGTACTTTTTTCGTACCCGTAGAGTGCTTAGCTTGTGACGATTTTTGATTCCTTGTACAAGGAGGCCATTACGGCCTCGTTTTTGCTTGCCGTTTGCGCCGGCGTGCCTTATTTATCGTTAGGTCGATATCACATCGATACTTCAAAGAGTTACAAACGTTTTTTTTCGTACTTTTTTCGTACCCATAAGAGTACTTAGCTTGTGTGATTTTTGATTCCTTGTACAAAGGCCATTCGGCCTCCGTTTTGCTTGCCGTTTGCGCCGGCGTGCCTTATTTATCGTTACTGAAATCGATATCACATTGGTGCCTCAAAGAGAATTACAAACGTTTTTTTCGTACTTTTTTCCGTACCCATAGAGTACTTAAGCGTGCGATTTTTGATTCACTTGTACAAGGCCATTAAAGCCTCCGTTTTGCTGCCGTTTGCGCCGGCGTGCCTTATTTATCGTTACATTGTCCCAGTCGATATCACATCGGTACTTCAAAGAAAATTACAAACGTTTTTGTACAAAACGTACTTTTTTTCGTACCATAGAGTACTTAGCGGTGAGCGATTTTTGATTCGCAAGTACTTGTACAAGATTCCATTACAAGGCCTCCCGTTTTGCTTGCCGTTTGCGCCGGCGTGCCTTATTTATCGTTACGGTCGATATCACCGTCGATACTTCAAAAAATTACAACGTTTTTTCGTACTTTTTTTCGTACCCGCTGTAGAAAGTACTTAGCGTTGTGATTTTTGATTCCTTGTACAGCCATTACGGCCTCCGTTTTGCTTGCCGTTTGCGCCGGCGTGCCTTATTTATCGTTACGGTCGATATCACATCGGTACTTCAAAGAGAATTACAAACGTTTTTTTTTAGCGTACTTTTACCGTACCCGATAGAGTACTTAGCGTGTTCTTGATTTTTGATTCCTTGTACAAGGCCATTCGGCCTCCGTTTTGCTTGCCGTTTGCGCCGGCGTGCCTTATTTATCGTTACGGTTACGATATCACATCGGTACTTCAAAGAGAATTACAAACGTTTTTTTTTCGTACTTTTTTTTCGTACCCATAGAGTACTTAGCTTGTGTGATTTTTGATTCTTGTACAAGGCCATTCGGCCTCCGTTTTGCTTGCCGTTTGCGCCGGCGTGCCTTATTTATCGTTACGGTCGATATCACATCGGTACTTCAAAAGAAGTACAAACGTTTTTTTTTCGTACTTTTTTTCGTACCCGCAGGAGTACTTAACGTGTGATTTTTGATTCCTTGTACAAGGCCATTCGGCCTCCGTTTTGCTGCCGTTTGCGCCGGCGTGCCTTATTTATCGTTACGGTCGATATCACATCGATGCTTCAAAGAGAATTACAAACGTTTTTTTCGTACTTTTTTCGTACCCATAGAGTACTTAAGCTTGTGTGATTTTGATTCCTTGTACAAGGCCATTCGGCCTCCGTTTTGCTTGCCGTTTGCGCCGGCGTGCCTTATTTATCGTTACGGTCGATATCACATCGGTACTTCAAAGAAATTACAAACGTTTTTTTTTCGTACTTTTTTCGTACCCACAGTACTTAGCGTGATTTTGATTCCTTGTACAAAATACCATTACGCCTCCCGTTTTGCTGCCGTTTGCGCCGGCGTGCCTTATTTATCGTTGCGGTCGATATCACATCGGTACTTCAAAGAAAATTACAAACGTTTTTTTTTTCGTACTTTTTTACGTACCCATAAGTACTTAGCGTGTGATTTTTGATTCATTGTACAAGGCCATTCGGCCTCCGTTTTGCTTGCCGTTTGCGCCGGCGTGCCTTATTTATCGTTACGGTCGATATCACATCGGTACTTCAAAGAAAGGTTACAAACGTTTTTTTACGTACTTTTTTTTTCCCCATAGAGTACTTAGCGTGTGATTTTTGATTCACTTGTACAAGGCCATTCGGCCTCCGTTTTGCTTGCCGTTTGCGCCGGCGTGCCTTATTTATCGTTGCGGTCGATATCACATCGGTACTTCAAAGAAAATTACAAACGTTTTTTCGTACTTTTTTTCGTACCCATAGAGTACTTAAGCGCGTGATTTTGATTCCTTGTACAAGGCCATTACGGCCTCGTTTTGCTTGCCGTTTGCGCCGGCGTGCCTTATTTATCGTTACGAGTCGATATCACATCGGTACTTCAAAGAGAATTACAAACGTTTTTTTTTTTGATTAACTTGCAAGGCCATACGGCCTCCGTTTTTGCCGTTTGCGTACCCGTATCACATCGTACTTAAAAGCGTGTGATTTTTGATTACTTGTACAAGGCCATTACGGCCTCCGTTTTGCTTGCCGTTTGCGCCGGCGTGCCTTATTTATCGTTACGGTCGATATCACATCGATACTTCAAAAGTACAAGCGTTTTTTTCGTACTTTTTTGTACCCAGAGAGTACTTAAGCTTGTGTGATTTTTGATTCCTTGTACAAGGCCACCGGCCTCCGTTTTGCTTGCCGTTTGCGCCGGCGTGCCTTATTTATCGTTACGGTGATATCACATCGGTACTTCAAAGAGAGTTACAAACATTTTTTTCGTACCCGTAAGTACTTAGCGTGTGATTTTGATTCCTTGTACAAGGCCATTACGGCCTCCGTTTTGCTTGCCGTTTGCGCCGGCGTGCCTTATTTATCGTTACGGTCGATATCACATCGGTACTTCAAAGAGTTACAAACGTTTTTTTTCGTACTTTTTTCGTACCCATAAAGTACTTAACGTGTGATTTTTGATTCCTTGTACAAGGCCATTACGGCCTCCGTTTTGCTTGCCGTTTGCGCCGGCGTGCCTTATTTATCGTTACGTCGATATCACATCGGTACTTCAAAGAGAATTACAAACGTTTTTTTCGTACTTTTTTTCGTACCCATAGAGTACTTAAGCATGTGTGATTTTTGATTCCTTGTACAAGGCCATTACGGCCTCCGTTTTGCTTGCCGTTTGCGCCGGCGTGCCTTATTTATCGTTAAAGTCGATATCACATCGGTACTTCAAAGAAAATTACAAACGTTTTTTTTCGTACTTTTTTCGTACCCATAGAGTACTTAGCGTAGCGATTTTTGATTCCTTGTACAAGGCCATTACGGCCTCCGTTTTGCTTACCGTTTGCGCCGGCGTGCCTTATTTATCGTTACGGTCGATATCACATCGGTACTTCAAAATTACAAACGTTTTTTTTCGTACTTTTTCGTACCCATAGAGTACTTAACGTGTGATTTTTGATTCTTGTACAAGGCCATTACGGCCTCGTTTTGCTTGCCGTTTGCGCCGGCGTGCCTTATTTATCGTTACGGTGATATCACATCGGTACTTCAAAGAGAATTACAAACGTTTTTTTCGTACTTTTTTTCGTACCCGTAGAGTACTTAGCGTGTGATTTTTGATTCCTTGTACAAGGCCATTACGGCCTCCGTTTTGCTTGCCGTTTGCGCCGGCGTGCCTTATTTATCGTTACGGTCGATATCACATCGGTACTTCAAAGAAAATTACAAACGTTTTTTTTTTTCGTACTTTTTTTCGTACCCGTAGAGTACTTAGCTGTGTGATTTTTGATTCCTTGTACAAGGCCATTACGGCCTCCGTTTTGCTTGCCGTTTGCGCCGGCGTGCCTTATTTATCGTTGGTCGATATCACATCGGTACTTCAAAGAGAATTACAAACGTTTTTTTTTTCGTACTTTTTTTCGTACCCGTAGAGTACTTAAGCGTGTGATTTTTGATTCCTTGTACAAGGCCATTCGGCCTCCGTTTTGCTTGCCGTTTGCGCCGGCGTGCCTTATTTATCGTTAGGTCGATATCACATCGGTACTTCAAAGAAATTACAAACGTTTTTTTTTCGTACTTTTTTTCGTACCCGTAGAAGTACTTAGCTGTGTGATTTTTGATTCCTTGTACAAGGCCATTACGGCCTCCGTTTTGCTTGCCGTTTGCGCCGGCGTGCCTTATTTATCGTTACGGTCGATATCACGTCGGTACTTCAAAGAGAATTACAAACGTTTTTTTTTTCGTACTTTTTTTTAGTACCCATAGAGTACTTAGCGTGTGATTTTTGATTCCTTGTACAAGGCCATTACGGCCTCCGTTTTGCTTGCCGTTTGCGCCGGCGTGCCTTATTTATCGTTACGGTCGATATCACATCGGTACTTCAAAGAGAATTACAAACGTTTTTTTTTCGTACTTTTTTTTTTTTTTTTTCGTACCCGTAGAGTACTTAAGCGTGTGATTTTTGATTCCTTGTACAAGGCCATTACGGCCTCCGTTTTGCTTGCCGTTTGCGCCGGCGTGCCTTATTTATCGTTACGGTCGATATCACATCGGTACTTCAAAGAGAATTACAAACGTTTTTTTTTGCGTACTTTTTTTTTCGTACCCATAGAGTACTTAAGCGTGTGATTTTTGATTCCTTGTACAAGGCCATTACGGCCTCCGTTTTGCTTGCCGTTTGCGCCGGCGTGCCTTATTTATCGTTACGGTCGATATCACATCGGTACTTCAAAGAGAATTACAAACGTTTTTTTTTCGTACTTTTTTTCGTACCCATAGAGTACTTAAGCGTGTGATTTTTGATTCCTTGTACAAGGCCATTACGGCCTCCGTTTTGCTGCCGTTTGCGCCGGCGTGCCTTATTTATCGTTACGGTCGATATCACATCGGTACTTCAAAGAAATTACAAACGTTTTTTTCGTACTTTTTTTCGTACCCATAGAGTACTTAGCGTGTGTGATTTTTGATTCCTTGTACAAGGCCATTCGGCCTCCGTTTTGCTTGCCGTTTGCGCCGGCGTGCCTTATTTATCGTTACGGTCGATATCACATCGGTACTTCAAAGAAAATTACAAACGTTTTTTTTCGTACTTTTTTTCGTACCCATAGAGTACTTAAGCGTGTGATTTTTGATTCCTTGTACAAGGCCATTACGGCCTCCGTTTTGCTTGCCGTTTGCGCCGGCGTGCCTTATTTATCGTTAAGTCGATATCACATCGGTACTTCAAAGAGAATACAAACGTTTTTTTTTTTCGTACTTTTTTTCGTACCCATAGAGTACTTAACGTGTGATTTTGATTCCTTGTACAAGGCCATTCGGCCTCCGTTTTGCTTGCCGTTTGCGCCGGCGTGCCTTATTTATCGTTACGGTCGATATCACATCGGTACTTCAAAGAGAATTACAAACGTTTTTTTTTCGTACTTTTTTTCGTACCCATAGAGTACTTAGCTGTGATTTTTGATTCCTTGTACAAGGCCATTCGGCCTCCGTTTTGCTTGCCGTTTGCGCCGGCGTGCCTTATTTATCGTTACGGTCGATATCACATCGGTACTTCAAAGAGAATTACAAACGTTTTTTTTTTTACGTACTTTTTTCGTACCCATAGAGTACTTAACGTGTGATTTTTTTTGATTCCTTGTACAAGGCCATTACGCCTCCGTTTTGCTTGCCGTTTGCGCCGGCGTGCCTTATTTATCGTTACGGTCGATATCACATCGGTACTTCAAAGAGAATTACAAACGTTTTTTTCGTACTTTTTTTCGTACCCATAGAGTACTTAGCTTGTGTGATTTTTGATTCCTTGTACAAGGCCATTACGGCCTCCGTTTTGCTTGCCGTTTGCGCGGCGTGCCTTATTTATCGTTACGGTCGATATCACATCAGTACTTCAAAGAGAATTACAAACGTTTTTTTTCGTACTTTTTTTCGTACCCATAGAGTACTTAACTGTGTGATTTTGATTCCTTGTACAAGGCCATTCGGCCTCCGTTTTGCTTGCCGTTTGCGCCGGCGTGCCTTATTTATCGTTACGGTCGATATCACATCGGTACTTCAAAGAGAATTACAAACGTTTTTTTTTCGTACTTTTTTCGTACCCATAGAGTACTTAACTTGTGTGATTTTTGATTCCTTGTACAAGGCCATTACGGCCTCCGTTTTGCTTGCCGTTTGCGCCGGCGTGCCTTATTTATCGTTACGGTCGATATCACATCGGTACTTCAAAGAGAATTACAAACGTTTTTTTCGTACGTACTTTTTCGTACCCATAGAGTACTTAACGTGTGATTTTTGATTCCTTGTACAAGGCCATTCGGCCTCCGTTTTGCTTGCCGTTTGCGCCGGCGTGCCTTATTTTATCGTTACGGTCGATATCACATCGGTACTTCAAAGAGAATTACAAACGTTTTTTTTTCGTACTTTTTTTCGTACCCATAGAGTACTTAACGTGTGATTTTTGATTCCTTGTACAAGGCCATTCGGCCTCCGTTTTGCTTGCCGTTTGCGCCGGCGTGCCTTATTTATCGTTACGGTCGATATCACATCGGTACTTCAAAGAGAATTACAAACGTTTTTTTTCGTACTTTTTTTCGTACCCATAGAGTACTTAAGCGTGTGTGATTTTTGATTCCTTGTACAAGGCCATTCGGCCTCCGTTTTGCTTGCCGTTTGCGCCGGCGTGCCTTATTTATCGTTCTGGTCGATATCACATCGGTACTTCAAAGAGAATTACAAACGTTTTTTTTTTTTTTCGTACTTTTTTTCGTACCCATAGAGTACTTAAGCGTGTGATTTTGATTCCTTGTACAAGGCCATTACGGCCTCCGTTTTGCTTGCCGTTTGCGCCGGCGTGCCTTATTTATCGTTCGGTCGATATCACATCGGTACTTCAAAGAGAATTACAAACGTTTTTTTCGTACTTTTTCGTACCCGCGTACTTAACGCTGTGATTTTTGATTCTTGTACAAGGCCATTCGGCCTCCGTTTTGCTTGCCGTTTGCGCCGGCGTGCCTTATTTATCGTTACGGTCGATATCACATCGATACTTCAAAGAAAATTACAAACGTTTTTTTCGTACTTTTTTTCGTACCCATAGAGTACTTAGCGTGTGATTTTTGATTCTTGTACAAGGCCATTACGGCCTCCGTTTTGCTTGCCGTTTGCGCCGGCGTGCCTTATTTATCGTTACGGTCGATATCACATCGGTACTTCAAAGAGAATTACAAACGTTTTTTTCGTACTTTTTTTCGTACCCATAGAGTACTTAACTTGTGTGATTTTTGATTCTTGTACAAGGCCATTACGGCCTCCGTTTTGCTTGCCGTTTGCGCCGGCGTGCCTTATTTATCGTTCGGTCGATATCACATCGGTACTTCAAAGAGAATTACAAACGTTTTTTTTAAATACTTTTTTTCGTACCCATAGAGTACTTATTGTGATTTTTGATTCCTTGTACAAGGCCATTCGACGGCCTCCGTTTTGCTTGCCGTTTGCGCCGGCGTGCCTTATTTATCGTTACGAGTCGATATCACATCGGTACTTCAAAGAAATTACAAACGCGTTTTTTCGTACTTTTTTTCGTACCCATAGAGTACTTAAGCTTGTGTGATTTTTGATTCCTTGTACAAGGCCATTACGGCCTCCGTTTTGCTTGCCGTTTGCGCCGGCGTGCCTTATTTATCGTTACGGTCGATATCACATCGGTACTTCAAAGAGAATTACAAACGTTTTTTTCGTACTTTTTTTAGTACCCATAAGTACTTAGCGTGTGATTTTTGATTCCTTGTACAAGGCCATTCGGCCTCCGTTTTGCTTGCCGTTTGCGCCGGCGTGCCTTATTTATCGTTACGGTCGATATCACATCGGTACTTCAAAGAGAATTACAAACGTTTTTTTTCGTACTTTTTTTTTTCGTACCCATAGAGTACTTAGCGTGTGATTTTTGATTCCTTGTACAAGGCCATTACGGCCTCCGTTTTGCTTGCCGTTTGCGCCGGCGTGCCTTATTTATCGTTACGGTCGATATCACATCGGTACTTCAAAGAGAATTACAAACGTTTTTTTTCGTACTTTTTTTCGTACCCATAGAGTACTTAAGCGTGTGATTTTTGATTCCTTGTACAAGGCCATTCGGCCTCCGTTTTGCTTGCCGTTTGCGCCGGCGTGCCTTATTTATCGTTACGGTCGATATCACATCGGTACTTCAAAGAGAATTACAAACGTTTTTTCGTACTTTTTTTTCGTACCCGTAGAGTACTTAACGTGTGATTTTTTGATTCCTTGTACAAGGCCATTCGGCCTCCGTTTTGCTTGCCGTTTGCGCCGGCGTGCCTTATTTATCGTTACGGTCGATATCACATCGGTACTTCAAAGAGAATTACAAACGTTTTTTTTTTTCGTACTTTTTTCGTACCCATAGAGTACTTAAACGTGTGATTTTTGATTCCTTGTACAAGGCCATTACGGCCTCCGTTTTGCTTGCCGTTTGCGCCGGCGTGCCTTATTTATCGTTACGGTCGATATCACATCGGTACTTCAAAGAGAATTACAAACGTTTTTTTCGTACTTTTTTCGTACCCATAGAGTACTTAACGGTGTGATTTTTGATTCCTTGTACAAGGCCATTCGGCCTCCGTTTTGCTTGCCGTTTGCGCCGGCGTGCCTTATTTATCGTTACGGTCGATATCACATCGATACTTCAAAGAGAATTACAAACGTTTTTTTTCGTACTTTTTTTCGTACCCATAGAGTACTTAGCGTGTTCCTTGTACAAGGCCATTCGGCCTCCGTTTTGCTTGCCGTTTGCGCCGGCGTGCCTTATTTATCGTTACGGTCGATATCACATCGGTACTTCAAAGAGAATTACAAACGTTTTTTTTCGTACTTTTTTTCGTACCCATAGAGTACTTAACGTGTGATTTTTGATTCCTTGTACAAGGCCATTACGGCCTCCGTTTTGCTTGCCGTTTGCGCCGGCGTGCCTTATTTATCGTTACGGTCGATATCACATCGGTACTTCAAAGAGAATTACAAACGTTTTTTTCGTACTTTTTTTCGTACCCATAGAGTACTTAAGCGTGATTTTTTGATTCCTTGTACAAGGCCATTCGGCCTCCGTTTTGCTTGCCGTTTGCGCGGCGTGCCTTATTTATCGTTACGGTCGATATCACATCGGTACTTCAAAGAGAATTACAAACGTTTTTTTTTCGTACTTTTTTTCGTACCCATAGAGTACTTAAGTGTGATTTTTGATTCCTTGTACAAGGCCATTACGGCCTCCGTTTTGCTTGCCGTTTGCGCCGGCGTGCCTTATTTATCGTTACGGTCGATATCACATCGGTACTTCAAAGAGAATTACAAACGTTTTTTTTCGTACTTTTTCGTACCCGTAGAGTACTTAACGTGTGATTTTTGATTCCTTGTACAAGGCCATTCGGCCTCCGTTTTGCTTGCCGTTTGCGCCGGCGTGCCTTATTTATCGTTACGGTCGATATCACATCGGTACTTCAAAGAGAATTACAAACGTTTTTTTTTTCGTACTTTTTTTCGTACCCATAGAGTACTTAAGCGTGTGATTTTTGATTCCTTGTACAAGGCCATTACGGCCTCCGTTTTGCTTGCCGTTTGCGCCGGCGTGCCTTATTTATCGTTACGGTCGATATCACATCGGTACTTCAAAGAGAATTACAAACGTTTTTTTCGTACTTTTTTTCGTACCCATAGAGTACTTAAGCGTGTGATTTTTGATTCCTTGTACAAGGCCATTACGGCCTCCGTTTTGCTTGCCGTTTGCGCCGGCGTGCCTTATTTATCGTTACGGTCGATATCACATCGGTACTTCAAAGAGAATTACAAACGTTTTTTTTTTTCGTACTTTTTTTCGTACCCATAGTACTTAGCGTGTGATTTTTGATTCCTTGTACAAGGCCATTACGGCCTCCGTTTTGCTTGCCGTTTGCGCCGGCGTGCCTTATTTATCGTTACGGTCGATATCACATCGGTACTTCAAAGAGAATTACAAACGTTTTTTTTTACGTACTTTTTTTCGTACCCATAGAGTACTTAGCGTGTGATTTTTGATTCCTTGTACAAGGCCATTACGGCCTCCGTTTTGCTTGCCGTTTGCGCCGGCGTGCCTTATTTATCGTTACGAGTCGATATCACATCGGTACTTCAAAGAGAATTACAAACGTTTTTTTTCGTACTTTTTTTCGTACCCATAGAGTACTTAGCGTGTGATTTTTGATTCCTTGTACAAGGCCATTCGGCCTCCGTTTTGCTTGCCGTTTGCGCCGGCGTGCCTTATTTATCGTTACGGTCGATATCACATCGGTACTTCAAAGAGAATTACAAACGTTTTTTTTTCGTACTTTTTTTTCGTACCCATAGAGTACTTAAGCGTGTGATTTTTGATTCCTTGTACAAGGCCATTCGGCCTCCGTTTTGCTTGCCGTTTGCGCCGGCGTGCCTTATTTATCGTTACGAGTCGATATCACATCGGTACTTCAAAGAGAATTACAAACGTTTTTTTTTCGTACTTTTTTTCGTACCCATAGAGTACTTAGCGTGTGATTTTTGATTCTTGTACAAGGCCATTACGGCCTCCGTTTTGCTTGCCGTTTGCGCCGGCGTGCCTTATTTATCGTTACGGTCGATATCACATCGGTACTTCAAAGAGAATTACAAACGTTTTTTTTTCGTACTTTTTTTCGTACCATAGAGTACTTAGCGTGTGATTTTTGATTCCTTGTACAAGGCCATTACGGCCTCCGTTTTGCTTGCCGTTTGCGCCGGCGTGCCTTATTTATCGTTACGAGTCGATATCACATCGGTACTTCAAAGAGAATTACAAACGTTTTTTTTTCGTACTTTTTTCGTACCCATAGAGTACTTAGCGTGTGATTTTTGATTCCTTGTACAAGGCCATTACGGCCTCCGTTTTGCTTGCCGTTTGCGCCGGCGTGCCTTATTTATCGTTACGGTCGATATCACATCGGTACTTCAAAGAGAATTACAAACGTTTTTTTTTCGTACTTTTTTCGTACCCGTAAGTACTTAGCGTGTGTGATTTTTGATTCCTTGTACAAGGCCATTACGGCCTCCGTTTTGCTTGCCGTTTGCGCCGGCGTGCCTTATTTATCGTTAAGGTCGATATCACATCGGTACTTCAAAGAGAATTACAAACGTTTTTTTTTTTCGTACTTTTTTCGTACCCGTAGAGTACTTAGCGTGTGATTTTTGATTCCTTGTACAAGGCCATTACGGCCTCCGTTTTGCTTGCCGTTTGCGCCGGCGTGCCTTATTTATCGTTACGGTCGATATCACATCGGTACTTCAAAGAGAATTACAAACGTTTTTTTTCGTACTTTTTTTCGTACCCATAGAGTACTTAGCGTGTGATTTTTGATTCCTTGTACAAGGCCATTACGGCCTCCGTTTTGCTTGCCGTTTGCGCCGGCGTGCCTTATTTATCGTTACGGTCGATATCACATCGGTACTTCAAAGAGAATTACAAACGTTTTTTTTTCGTACTTTTTTTCGTACCCATAGAGTACTTAGCGTGTGATTTTTGATTCCTTGTACAAGGCCATTACGGCCTCCGTTTTGCTTGCCGTTTGCGCCGGCGTGCCTTATTTATCGTTACGGTCGATATCACATCGGTACTTCAAAGAGAATTACAAACGTTTTTTTTCGTACTTTTTTTCGTACCCATAGAGTACTTAGCGTGTGATTTTTGATTCCTTGTACAAGGCCATTACGGCCTCCGTTTTGCTTGCCGTTTGCGCCGGCGTGCCTTATTTATCGTTACGGTCGATATCACATCGGTACTTCAAAGAGAATTACAAACGTTTTTTTCGTACTTTTTTTCGTACCCATAGAGTACTTAGCTTGTGTGATTTTTGATTCCTTGTACAAGGCCATTACGGCCTCCGTTTTGCTTGCCGTTTGCGCCGGCGTGCCTTATTTATCGTTACGGTCGATATCACATCGGTACTTCAAAGAGAATTACAAACGTTTTTTTTTCGTACTTTTTTTCGTACCCATAGAGTACTTAGCGTGTGATTTTTGATTCCTTGTACAAGGCCATTCGGCCTCCGTTTTGCTTGCCGTTTGCGCCGGCGTGCCTTATTTATCGTTACGGTCGATATCACATCGGTACTTCAAAGAGAATTACAAACGTTTTTTTCGTACTTTTTTTTTCGTACCCATAGAGTACTTAGCGTGTGATTTTTTGATTCCTTGTACAAGGCCATTACGGCCTCCGTTTTGCTTGCCGTTTGCGCCGGCGTGCCTTATTTATCGTTACGGTCGATATCACATCGGTACTTCAAAGAGAATTACAAACGTTTTTTTCGTACTTTTTTTGTCGTACCCATAGAGTACTTAGCGTGTGATTTTGATTCTTGTACAAGGCCATTCGGCCTCCGTTTTGCTTGCCGTTTGCGCCGGCGTGCCTTATTTATCGTTACGGTCGATATCACATCGGTACTTCAAAGAGAATTACAAACGTTTTTTTTTCGTACTTTTTTTCGTACCCATAGAGTACTTAGCGTGATTTTGATTCCTTGTACAAGGCCATTACGGCCTCCGTTTTGCTTGCCGTTTGCGCCGGCGTGCCTTATTTATCGTTACGGTCGATATCACATCGGTGCTTCAAAGAGAATTACAAACGTTTTTTTTTCGTACTTTTTTTTAAATACCCATAGAGTACTTAACGTGTGATTTTGATTCTTGTACAAGGCCATTACGGCCTCCGTTTTGCTTGCCGTTTGCGCCGGCGTGCCTTATTTATCGTTACGGTCGATATCACATCGGTACTTCAAAGAGAATTACAAACGTTTTTTTTCGTACTTTTTTTCGTACCCATAGAGTACTTAACTTGTGTGATTTTTTGATTCCTTGTACAAGGCCATTACGGCCTCCGTTTTGCTTGCCGTTTGCGCCGGCGTGCCTTATTTATCGTTACGGTCGATATCACATCGGTACTTCAAAGAGAATTACAAACGTTTTTTACGTACTTTTTCGTACCCATAGAGTACTTAGCTTGTGTGATTTTTGATTCCTTGTACAAGGCCATTCGGCCTCCGTTTTGCTTGCCGTTTGCGCCGGCGTGCCTTATTTATCGTTACGGTCGATATCACATCGGTACTTCAAAGAGAATTACAAACGTTTTTTTTTTCGTACTTTTTTTCGTACCCATAGAGTACTTAAGCTGTGTGATTTTTGATTCCTTGTACAAGGCCATTACGGCCTCCGTTTTGCTTGCCGTTTGCGCCGGCGTGCCTTATTTATCGTTCGAGTCGATATCACATCGGTACTTCAAAAGAGAATTACAAACGTTTTTTTTTCGTACTTTTTTTCGTACCCGCAGAGTACTTAAGCTTGTGTGATTTTTGATTCCTTGTACAAGGCCATTCTTGCCTCCGTTTTGCTTGCCGTTTGCGCCGGCGTGCCTTATTTATCGTTACGGTCGATATCACATCGGTACTTCAAAGAAATTACAAACGTTTTTTTTTCGTACTTTTTTTTTTTTCGTACCCGTAGAGTACTTAAGCGTGTGATTTTTGATTCCTTGTACAAGGCCATTATCGGCCTCACGTTTTGCTTGCCGTTTGCGCCGGCGTGCCTTATTTATCGTTACGGTCGATATCACATCGGTACTTCAAAGAGAATTACAAACGTTTTTTTTTGTACTTTTTTCGTACCCGTAGAGTACTTAAGCGTAGCGATTTTGATTCCTTGTACAAGGCCATTACGGCCTCCGTTTTGCTTGCCGTTTGCGCCGGCGTGCCTTATTTATCGTTACGGTCGATATCACATCGGTACTTCAAAGAGAATTACAAACGTTTTTTTCGTACTTTTTCGTACCCGTAGAGTACTTAACGTGTGATTTTTTGATTCTTGTACAAGGCCATTCGGCCTCCGTTTTGCTGCCGTTTGCGCCGGCGTGCCTTATTTATCGTTACGAGTCGATATCACATCGGTACTTCAAAGAGAATTACAAACGTTTTTTTCGTACTTTTTTTCGTACCCATAGAGTACTTAGCGTAGTGATTTTTGATTCCTTGTACAAGGCCATTCGGCCTCCGTTTTGCTTGCCGTTTGCGCGGCGTGCCTTATTTATCGTTACGGTCGATATCACATCGGTACTTCAAAAGAGAATTACAAACGTTTTTTTTCGTACTTTTTTTCGTACCCATAAGTACTTAGCGTGGCGATTTTTGATTCGCTTGTACAAGGCCATTACGGCCTCCGTTTTGCTCGTTTGCGCCGGCGTGCCTTATTTATCGTTACGGTCGATATCACATCGGTACTTCAAAGAGAATTACAAACGTTTTTTTTCGTACTTTTTTTCGTACCCATAGAGTACTTAACGTGTGATTTTTGATTCTTTGTACAAGGCCATTCGGCCTCCGTTTTGCTTGCCGTTTGCGCCGGCGTGCCTTATTTATCGTTACGGTCGATATCACATCGGTACTTCAAAGAGAATTACAAACGTTTTTTTCGTACTTTTTTTCGTACCCATAGAGTACTTAAGCGTGTGATTTTTGATTCCTTGTACAAGGCCATTCGGCCTCCGTTTTGCTTGCCGTTTGCGCCGGCGTGCCTTATTTATCGTTACGGTCGATATCACATCGGTACTTCAAAGAGAATTACAAACGTTTTTTTTCGTACTTTTTTTCGTACCCATAGAGTACTTAAGCGTGTGATTTTTGATTTCTTGTACAAGGCCATTCGGCCTCCGTTTTGCTTGCCGTTTGCGCCGGCGTGCCTTATTTATCGTTCGGTCGATATCACATCGGTACTTCAAAGAGAATTACAAACGTTTTTTTTTCGTACTTTTTTTCGTACCCATAGAGTACTTAACGTGTGATTTTTGATTCCTTGTACAAGGCCATTCGGCCTCCGTTTTGCTTGCCGTTTGCGCCGGCGTGCCTTATTTATCGTTACGGTCGATATCACATCGGTACTTCAAAGAGAATTACAAACGTTTTTTTTCGTACTTTTTTTCGTACCCATAGAGTACTTAACGTGTGTGATTTTTGATTCCTTGTACAAGGCCATTCGGCCTCCGTTTTGCTTGCCGTTTGCGCCGGCGTGCCTTATTTATCGTTACGGTCGATATCACATCGGTACTTCAAAGAGAATTACAAACGTTTTTTTCGTACTTTTTTTCGTACCCATAGAGTACTTAACTCGTGTGATTTTTGATTCCTTGTACAAGGCCATTCGGCCTCCGTTTTGCTTGCCGTTTGCGCCGGCGTGCCTTATTTATCGTTCTGGTCGATATCACATCAGTACTTCAAAGAGAATTACAAACGTTTTTTTTTCGTACTTTTTTTCGTACCCATAGAGTACTTAACTGTGTGATTTTTGATTCCTTGTACAAGGCCATTACGGCCTCCGTTTTGCTTGCCGTTTGCGCCGGCGTGCCTTATTTATCGTTCTGGTCGATATCACATCGGTACTTCAAAGAGAATTACAAACGTTTTTTTTCGTACTTTTTTTCGTACCCATAGAGTACTTAAGCGTGTGATTTTTGATTTCTTGTACAAGGCCATTCGGCCTCCGTTTTGCTTGCCGTTTGCGCCGGCGTGCCTTATTTATCGTTACGGTCGATATCACATCGGTACTTCAAAGAGAATTACAAACGTTTTTTTTCGTACTTTTTTTTTCGTACCCATAGAGTACTTAACGTGTGATTTTTGATTCCTTGTACAAGGCCATTCGGCCTCCGTTTTGCTTGCCGTTTGCGCCGGCGTGCCTTATTTATCGTTACGGTCGATATCACATCGGTACTTCAAAGAGAATTACAAACGTTTTTTCGTACTTTTTTTTTCGTACCCATAGAGTACTTAACTGTAATTTTTGATTTTCTGTAAGGCCATTCGTCTCCGTTTTGTTGTCGTTGCTTGCGTGCTCTATTTATCGTTCTGTCGATATCACATCAAGACTTCAAAGAGAATTACAAACGTTTTTCGTACTTTTTTTCGTACCCATAGAGTACTTAACTGCGTGATTTTGGATTCCTTGTACAGCCATTCCGACTTCCGTTTTGCTTGCCGTTTGCGCCGGCGTGCCTTATTTATCGTTCGGTCGATATCACACGTACTTCAAAAGAATTACAAACGTTTTTTCATAATTTTTTTTCGTTGCCCATAGTAGCAGTATCAGCTGACGATTTTTGATTTCTTTTATAAGGCCATTACTCGGCCTCCATTTTGCTTAAGCCGTTTGCGCAGGCGTGCCTTATTTATCGTTCTCGGTCGATATCACATCGGTATTTCCAAAGAGAATTACAGGAACGTTTTTTTCGTACTTTTTTTCGAACCCATAGAGTACTTAACCGCGTGATTTTTGATTCCTTGTACAAGGCCATTCTCGTCTCCGTTTTGCTTGCCGTTTGCGGGCCGGCGTGCCTTATTTATCGCTCGGGTCGATATTTCACATCGGTACTCTCCAAAGAGAATTACAAACGTTTTTTTTTCATACTTTTTTTCGTAATCATACAGTACTTAATCGTGACAATGATTTTTGATTCCTTGTACAAGGCCATTCTGCCTGTGCTTTTGCTTGCCGTTTGCACCGGCGTGCCTTATTTACCGTTCGAGTCGATATATCACATCGGTACTTCAAGAAGAGAATTACAAACGTTTTTTTTCATACTTTTTTTCGTACCCCCACAGACTTCATAGCCGTAGTTATTTTTGTTTGCTTGTACCAAGGCCATTGACCAGCCTCCGTTTTTCTTGCCGTTTGCGCCGGCATGCCTTGTTGTATCGTTACGGTCGATATCACGTAATTATTTCCAAAGAGAATTTCAAACTTTTTTTTATCGTAATCTTTTCTTTGCATCTGCGTAGCACTGCATTTAACGGTGTCATTTATGATGCACTTGTACAAAACCATTTGGCACTCCGTTTTGCTTGCCGTTTGCGCCGGCGTTCCTTATGTTATCGCTTCGGTCGATAACACATCGGTATTTCAAGGAGAGTTTCAAACATTTTTTTTCATACTTTTTTTCGGCTAATTCCCTTAAAGTATTTAACCGTGTGATTTTTGATTCCTTCAGTACAAGGCCTTTACCGCCTCCGTTTTGCTTGCCGTTTATGCCGGCGTGCCTTATTTATCGTTTCCGGTCGATATCATACCGGTATTTGAAAGAGAATTACAAACGTTTTTTTTCGTAATTTTTTTTCGTACCTACAGAGTACTTTATTTGTGTGATTTTTGGATTTCTTGTAAAAGGCCATTCTCCGCCTCCGTTTTGCTTGCCGTTTGCGCGGGCGTGCCTTTATTTATCGTTACGGTCGATATCACATCGGTACTTCAAAGAGAATTACAAACGTTTTTTTTCGTACTTTTTTTCGTACCCATAGAGTACTTAACGTGTGATTTTTGATTCCTTGTACAAGGCCATTCGGCCTCCGTTTTGCTTGCCGTTTGCGCCGGCGTGCCTTATTTATCGTTACGGTCGATATCACATCGGTACTTCAAAGAGAATTACAAACGTTTTTTTTCGTACTTTTTTTCGTACCCATAGAGTACTTAACGTGTGATTTTTGATTCCTTGTACAAGGCCATTCGGCCTCCGTTTTGCTTGCCGTTTGCGCCGGCGTGCCTTATTTATCGTTCGGTCGATATCACATCGGTACTTCAAAGAGAATTACAAACGTTTTTTTTCGTACTTTTTTTCGTACCCATAGAGTACTTAACGTGTGATTTTTGATTCCTTGTACAAGGCCATTCCGGCCTCCGTTTTGCTTGCCGTTTGCGCCGGCGTGCCTTATTTATCGTTCGGTCGATATCACATCGGTACTTCAAAGAGAATTACAAACGTTTTTTTTCGTACTTTTTTTCGTACCCAAAGAGTACTTAACGTGTGATTTTTGATTCTTGTACAAGGCCATTACGGCCTCCGTTTTGCTTGCCGTTTGCGCCGGCGTGCCTTATTTATCGTTACGGTCGATATCACATCAGTACTTCAAAGAGAATTACAAACGTTTTTTTTCGTACTTTTTTTCGTACCCATAGAGTACTTAACTATGTGATTTTTGATTCCTTGTACAAGGCCATTCTGGCCTCCGTTTTGCTTGCCGTTTGCGCCGGCGTGCCTTATTTATCGTTATGGTCGATATCACATCAGTACTTCAAAGAGAATTACAAACGTTTTTTTCGTACTTTTTTTCGTACCCATAGAGTACTTAACTGTGTGATTTTTGATTTCTTGTACAAGGCCATTCGGCCTCCGTTTTGCTTGCCGTTTGCGCCGGCGTGCCTTATTTATCGTTCGGTCGATATCACATCAGTACTTCAAAGAGAATTACAAACGTTTTTTTTCGTACTTTTTTTCGTACCCATAGAGTACTTAACTGTGTGATTTTTGATTCCTTGTACAAGGCCATTCGGCCTCCGTTTTGCTTGCCGTTTGCGCCGGCGTGCCTTATTTATCGTTACGGTCGATATCACATCGGTACTTCAAAGAGAATTACAAACGTTTTTTTTCGTACTTTTTTTCGTACCCATAGAGTACTTAACTATGTGATTTTTGATTCTTGTACAAGGCCATTCGGCCTCCGTTTTGCTTGCCGTTTGCGCCGGCGTGCCTTATTTATCGTTCGGTCGATATCACATCGGTACTTCAAAGAGAATTACAAACATTTTTTTTCGTACTTTTTTTTCGTACCCATAGAGTACTTAACGTGTGATTTTTGATTCCTTGTACAAGGCCATTCTCGGCC
Organism: Gentiana straminea; assembly: GCA_036785695.1. Lineage (NCBI taxonomy): Eukaryota > Viridiplantae > Streptophyta > Magnoliopsida > Gentianales > Gentianaceae > Gentiana > Gentiana straminea. Next base: position 107,617 of record JAVUPR010000091.1, on the reverse strand, counting down.
TCCGTTTTGCTTGCCGTTTGCGCCGGCGTGCCTTATTTATCGTTCGGTCGATATCACATCGGTATTTCAAAGAGAATTACAAACTTTTTTTTTTCGTACTTTTTTTCGTACCCATAGAGTACTTAACCGTGTGATTTTTGATTTTGTACAAGGGCCATTCGGCCTCCGTTTTGCTTGCCGTTTGCACTAGCGTGCCTTATTTATCGTTCGGTCGATATCACATCAAGATTTCCAAGAGAATTACAAACTTTTTTTTCGTACTTTTTTTCGTAATTTACGAGTACCTCTAATCGTGTGATTTTTGATTTCTTGTACAAGGCCATTCTTGCCTCCGTTTTGCTTGCCGTTTGCGCCGGCGTGCCTTTTATTTATCGTTCTCGTCGATATCACATCAGTACTTCAAAGAGAATTACAAATGTTTTTTTTTCGTACTTTTTTTCGTACCCATAGAGTACTTAGCTGTAGGTGATTTTTTGATTCCTTGTACAAGGCCATTCTGGCCTCCGTTTGCTTGCCGTTTGCGCCGGCGTGCCTTATTTATCGTTACGGTCGATAGCACGTTTGCACTTCAAGGAGAGTTACAAACGTTTTTTTCGTACTTTTTTATGTACCCATAGAGCAATTAACTCGTGACGATTTTTGATTCCTTGTACAAGGCCATTCTCGGCCTCCGTTTTGCTTGCCGTTTGCGCCGGCGTGCCTTATTTATCGTTGAGGTCGATACCACATCGGTACTTCAAAGAGAATTACAAACGTTTTTTTTCGTACTTTTTTTTTTCGTACCCATAGAGTACTTAGCGTAGTGATTTTTGATTCCTTGTACAAGGCCATTACGGCCTCACGTTTTGCTTGCCGTTTGCGCCGGCGTGCCTTATTTATCGTTACGGTCGATATCACATCGAGTACTTCAAAGAGAATTACAAACGTTTTTTTTCGTACTTTTTTTTTTCGTACCCATAGAGTACTTAAACTTTGTGTGATTTTTGATTCCTTGTACAAGGCCATTATGGCCTCCGTTTTGCTTGCCGTTTGTGCCGGCGTGCCTTATTTATCGTTCGGTCGATATCACATCGGTACTTCAAAGAGAATTACAAACGTTTTTTTTCGTACTTTTTTTTCGTACCCGTAGAGTACTTAATCTTGTGTGATTTTTGATTTCTTGTACTGAGGCCATTCGGCCTCCGTTTTGCTTGCCGTTTGCGCCGGCGTGCCTTATTTATCGTTACGGTCGATATCACATCGGTACTTCAAAGAGAATTACAAACGTTTTTTTTCGTACTTTTTTTCGTACCCGCTAGAGTACTTTAGCCGTGTGATTTTTGATTCCTTGTACAAGGCCATTCGGCCTCCGTTTTGCTTGCCGTTTGCGCCGGCGTGCCTTATTTATCGTTACGGTCGATATCACATCGGTACTTCAAAGAGAATTACAAACGTTTTTTTTCGTACTTTTTTTCGTACCCATAGAGTACTGCTAATCGGTGTGATTTTTGATTTACCTTGTACAAGGCCATTACGCCTCCGTTTTGCTTAACCGTTTGCGCCGGCGTGCCTTATTTATCGTTCGGTCGGTATCACATCGGTACTTCAAGAGAATTACAAACGTTTTTTTTTTCGTACTTTTTTTTCGTACCCGTAGAGTACTTAACTTGTGTGATTTTTGATTTCTTGTACAAGGCCATTACGGCCTCCGTTTTGCTTGCCGTTTGCGCCGGCGTGCCTTATTTATCGTTACAGTGATATCACATCGGTACTTCAAAAAAGAGAATTACAAACGTTTTTATTTCATAATTTTTTTCGTACCCGTAGAGTATAGCACTTAAGCGTGTGATTTTTGATTCCTTGTACAAGGCCATTCGGCCTCCGTTTTGCTTACCGTTTGCGCCGGCGTGCCTTATTTATCGTTACGGTCGATATCACATCGGTACTTCAAAAAGAATTACAAACGTTTTTTTTCGTACTTTTTTTTTCGTACCATAGAGTACTTAAACGTAGTGATTTTTGATTCCTTGTACAAGGCCATTCGGCCTCCGTTTTGCTTGCCGTTTGCGCGAGGCGTGCCTTATTTATCGTTCGGTCGATATCACATCGGTACTTCAAAGAGAATTACAAACGTTTTTTTTCGTACTTTTTTTTCGAACCCATAGAGTACTTAGCGTGACGATTTTTGATTCCTTGTACAAGGCCATTCGGCCTCCGTTTTGCTTGCCGTTTGCGCCGGCGTGCCTTATTTATCGTTCGAGATCGATATCACATCGGCACTTCAAAGAGAATTACAAACGTTTTTTTTCATACTTTTTTTCGTACCCATAGAGTACTTAACCGTGTGATTTTTGATTCCTTGTACAAGGCCATTACGGCCTCCGTTTTGCTTGCCGTTTGCACCGGCGTGCCTTATTTACCGTTCTGGTCGATATCACATCAGTACTTCAAAGAGAATTACAAACGTTTTTTTTCGTACTTTTTTTTCGTACCCCCATAGAGTACTTAACTGTGTGATTTTTGTTTGCTTGTACAAGGCCATTCTGGCCTCCGTTTTGCTTGCCGTTTGCGCCGGCATGCCTTATTTATCGTTCTGGTCGATATCACATCAGTACTTCAAAGAGAATTTCAAACATTTTTTTTCGTAATTTTTTTCGTACCCATAGAGTATTTAACTGTGTGATTTTTGATTCCTTGTACAAGGCCATTTGGCCTCCGTTTTGCTTGCCGTTTGCGCCGGCGTGCCTTATTTATCGTTTTGGTCGATATCACATCAGTACTTCAAAGAGAATTTCAAACGTTTTTTTTTCGTACTTTTTTTCGTACCCTTAGAGTACTTAACGTGTGATTTTTGATTTCTTGTACAAGGCCATTCGGCCTCCGTTTTGCTTGCCGTTTGCGCCGGCGTGCCTTATTTATCGTTAAAGTCGATATCACATCGGTACTTCAAAGAGAATTACAAACGTTTTTTTTTCGTACTTTTTTTTGACGTACCCATAGTACTTACTTAACTCGTGTGATTTTTGATTTCTTGTACAAGGCCATTACGGCCTCCGTTTTGCTTGCCGTTTGCGCGGGCGTGCCTTATTTATCGTTACCGGTCGATATCACATCGGTACTTCAAGAGAATTACAAACGTTTTTTTTTTCGTACTTTTTTTCGTACCCATAGAGTACTTAACTCCAGTGTGATTTTTAATTTCTTGTACAAGGCCATTCGGCCTCCGTTTATGCTTGCCGTTTGCGCCGGCGTGCCTTATTTATCGTTCGGTCGATATCACATCGTACTTCAAAGAGAATTACAAACGTTTTTTTTTCGTACTTTTTTTTTTCGTACCCATAGAGTACTTAAACGTGTGATTTTTGATTTCTTGTACAAGGCCATTCGGCCTCCGTTTTGCTGCCGTTTGCGCCGGCGTGCCTTATTTATCGTTCGGTCGATACCACATCGCACTTCAAAGAGAATTACAAACGTTTTTTTTTTCGTACTTTTTTTTCGTACCCATAGAGTACTTAAGCGTAGTGATTTTTGATTTCTTGTACTAAGGCCATTCGGTGCCTCCGTTTTGCTTGCCGTTTGCGCCGGCGTGCCTTATTTATCGTTCGGTCGATACCACATCGGTACTTCAAAGAGAATTACAAACTTTTTTTTTTCGTACTTTTTTTCGTACCCATAGAGTACTTAACGTGTGATTTTTGATTTCTTGTACAAGGCCATTCTGGCCTCCGTTTTGCTTGCCGTTTGCGCTAGCGTGCCTTATTTATCGTTCTGGTCGATATCACATCAGTACTTCAAAGAGAATTACAAACTTTTTTTTCGTACTTTTTTTCGTACCCATAGAGTACTTAGCTGTGTGATTTTTGATTTCTTGTACAAGGCCATTCTTGCCTCCGTTTAGCTTGCCGTTTGCGCCGGCGTGCCTTATTTATCGTTACGGTCGATATCACATCGATTTCAAAGAGAATTACAAATGTTTTTCGTACTTTTTTTCGTACCCATAGAGTACTTAACCGTGTGATTTTTGATTTCTTGTACAAGGCCACATCGGCCTCCCGTTTTGCTTGCCGTTTGCGCCGGCGTGCCTTATTTATCGTTCTGGTCGATAGCACATCAGTACTTCAAAGAGAATTACAAACGTTTTTTTCGTACTTTTTTATGTACCCATAGAGTACTTAACTGTGTGATTTTTGATTTCTTGTACTAGGCCATTCGGCCTCCGTTTTGCTTGCCGTTTGCGCCGGCGTGCCTTATTTATCGTTCTCGGTCGATACCACACGGTACTTCCAAGAGAATTACAAACTTTTTTTTTTCGTACTTTTTTTCGTACCCGCAGAGTACTTTTCTTTGTGTTATTTTTGATTCCTTGTACAAGGCCATTCCGGCCTCCGTTTTGCTTGCCGTTTGCGCCGGCGTGCCTTATTTATCGTTCGGTCGATACCACGTCGGTACTTCAAAGAGAATTACAAACGTTTTTTTTTCGTACTTTTTTTTCGTACCCATAGAGTACTTAACTCGTGTGATTTTTGATTTCTTGTACTAGGCCATTCGGCCTCCGTTTTGCTTGCCGTTTGCGCCGGCGTGCCTTATTTATCGTTACGGTCGATACCACACGCACTTCAAAGAGAATTACAAACTTTTTTTTCGTACTTTTTTTCGTACCCATAGAGTACTTAACCGTGTGATTTTTGATTTCTTGTACAAGGCCATTACCCGGCCTCCGTTTTGCTTGCCGTTTGCACTAGCGTGCCTTATTTATCGTTACGGGTCGATATCACATCGGTACTTCAAAGAGAATTACAAACTTTTTTTTTCGTACTTTTTTTCGTACCCATAGAGTACTTAATCGTGTGATTTTTGATTTCTTGTACAAGGCCATTCTTGCCTCCGTTTAGCTTGCCGTTTGCGCCGGCGTGCCTTATTTATCGTTTCTGTCGATATCACATCAGTACTTCAAAGAGAATTACAAATGTTTTTTTTTCGTACTTTTTTTTCGTACCCGTAGAGTACTTAACTGTGTGATTTTTGATTTCTTGTACAAGGCCATTCTGGCCTCCGTTTTGCTTGCCGTTTGCGCCGGCGTGCCTTATTTATCGTTCGTCGATAAGACATCAAGATTTTAAAGAGAATTACAAACGTTTTTTTCGTAATTTTATTTCGTACCTATAGAGTATTTAACCGTGTGATTTTTGATTTCTTGTACTAGGCCATTCTCCCCCGTCTCCGTTTTGCTTGCCGTTTGCGCCGGCGTGCCTTATTTATCGTTCTGGTCGATACCACATCAGTACTTCCGAAGAGAATTTCAAACGCGTTTTTTTTCGTACTTTTTTTTCGTACCCTTAGAGTACTTTACCGCTGTTATTTTTGATTTCTTGTACAAGGCCATTCTCGCCTCTCGTTTTGCTTTCCGTTTGCGCCCGGCGTGCCTTATTTATCGTTCTGGTCGATATCACATCAAGAGACTTCAAAGAGAATTACAAACATTTTTTTTTCGTAATTTTTTTTCTGCATCTACAGAGTATTTAACTCGTGTGATTTTTGATTTCTTGTACAAGTCCATTCTCAAGGCCTCCGTTTTGCTTGCCGTTTGTGCCGGCGTGCCTTATTTATCGTTCGGGTTCGATATCACATCGCGTACTTCAAAGAGAATTACAAACGTTTTTTTTCGTACTTTTTTTTCGTACCCGTAGAGTACTTAACCGTGTGATTTATGATTCCTTGTACAAGGCCATTCTGGCCTCCGTTTTGCTTGCCGTTTGCGCCGGCGTGCCTTATTTATCATTCTCGTCGATATCACATCGTGCATTTCAAAGAGAGTTACAAATGTTTTTTTCGTACTTTTTTTCGTACCCATGCAGTGTACTTAACTGCAGGATTTTTGATTCCTTGTACAAGGCCATTCTCGCCTCCGTTTTGCTTGCCGTTTGCGCCGGCGTGCCTTATTTATCGTTTCCCGGTCGATATCACATCGTACTTTCAAAGAGAATTACAAACGTTTTTTTCGTACTTTTTTTCGTACCCATTTGAGTACTTAACCGTGTGATTTTTGATTCCTTTTACAAGGCCATTCCTCGCCTCCGTTTTGCTTGGCCGTTTGCGCCGGCGTGTCATTATTTATCGTTCGGTCACATCACATCGGTATTTCAAAGAGAATTACAAACGTTTTTTTTCGTACTTTTTTTCGTACCCATAGCAGTACTTAACTCGTGTAATTTTTGATTTCTTGTGCAAGGCCATTCTCGGCCTCCGTTTTGCTTGCCGTTTGCGCCGGCGTGCCTTATTTATCGTTCGGTCGATATCACACGGTACTTCAAAGAGAATTACAAACGTTTTTTTCATACTTTTTTTCGTACCCATAGAGTACTTAATTGTGTGATTTTTGATTCCTCGTACAAGGCCATTCCGGCCTCCGTTTTGCTTGCCGTTTGCGCCGGCGTGCCTTATTTATCGTTCTGGTCGATAACACATCGCATTTCAAAAAGAATTACAAACGTTTTTTTTCGTACTTTTTTTTCGTACCCCCATAGAGTACTTAATCGTGTGATTTTTGATTCAACTTGTACAAGGCCATTCTCTGCCTCCGTTTTGCTTGCCGTTTGCGTTGTGCGTGCCTTATTTATCGTTCGGTCGATATCACATCGTACTTCAAAGAGAATTACAAACGTTTTTTTTTTTCGTACTTTTTCGAACCCATGAGATACTTAACTTCGTGTGATTTTTGATTCCTTGTACAAGGCCATTCGGCCTCCGTTTTGCTTGCCGTTTGCGCCGGCGTGCCTTATTTATCGTTCCGGTCGATATCACATCGCACTTCAAAGAGAATTACAAACGTTTTTTTTTTCATACTTTTTTTTCGTACCCATGAGAGTACTTAACCGTGTGATTTTTGATTCTTGTACAAGGGCCATTCGGCCTCCGTTTTGCTTGCCGTTTGCACCGGCGTGCCTTATTTATCGTTCGGTCGATATCACACGTACTTCAAAGAGAATTACAAACGTTTTTTTCGTACTTTTTTTTCGTACCCCCATGTAGAGTACTTAATCCGTGTGATTTTTGTTTGCTTGTACAAGGCCATTCTGGCCTCCGTTTTGCTTGCCGTTTGCGCCGGCATGCCTTATTTATCGTTCTGGTCGATATCACATCAGTACTTCAAAGAGAATTTCAAACATTTTTTTTCGTACCCTTAGAGTACTTAACTGTGTGATTTTTGATTTCTTGTACAAGGCCATTCTGACCTCCGTTTTGCTTTCCGTTTGCGCCGGCGTGCCTTATTTATCGTTCTGGTCGATATCACATCAGTACTTCAAAGAGAATTACAAACGTTTTTTTTTCGTAATTTTTTTCGTACCCATAGAGTATTTAATTGTGTGATTTTTGATTCCTTGTACAAGGCCATTTGGCCTCCGTTTTGCTTGCCGTTTGTGCCGGCGTGCCTTATTTATCGTTTTGGTCGATATCACAAAGAGAATTTCAAACGTTTTTTTCGTACTTTTTTTTCGTACCCACAGAGTACTTAACTGTGTGATTTTTGATTCCTTGTACAAGGCCATTCTGGCCTCCGTTTTGCTTGCCGTTTGCGCCGGCGTGCCTTATTTATCGTTCGGTCGATATCACATCGCATTTCAAAGAGAATTACAAACGTTTTTTTTTCGTACTTTTTTCGTACCCATAGATTACTTAATCGTAACTGATTTTGATTTCTTGTACACGGCCATTCCTCGGGCCTCCGTTTTGCTTGCCGTTTGCGCTCGGCGTGCCTTATTTATCGTTCGGGTCGATATCACATCGCATTTCCAAGAGAATTACAAACTTTTTTTCGTACTTTTTTTCGTACTCCATGTCGAGTACTTAACTCCGTGTGATTTTTGATTTCTTGTACAAGGCCATTCCGGCCTCCGTTTATCTCGTCGTTTGCGCCGGCGTGCCTTATTTATCGTTCGGTCCGATATCACATCAAGGTACTTCAAAGAGAATTGCAAACGTTTTTTTTCGTACTTTTTTTTCGAACCCATAGAGTACTTAATCGTGTGATTTTTGATTCCTTGTACAAGGCCATTCTCGGCCTCCGTTTTGCTTGCCGTTTGCGCCGGCGTGCCTTATTTATCGTTCGGTCGATATCACATCGCACTTCAAAGAGAATTACAAACGTTTTTTTTCATACTTTTTTTTTGTACCTTAGTAGTACTTAACCGGCTGTGATTTTTGATTCCTGTACAAGGCCATTCGGCCTCCGTTTTGCTTGCCGTTTGCACCGGCGTGCCTTATTTATCGATGCGGTCGTATATCACATCGCATACTTCAAAGAGAATTACAAACGTTTTTTTTCGTACTTTTTTCGCGTAACCCCATAGAGTACTTAACTCTTGTGTGATTTTTGTTTGCTTGTACAAGGCCATTCCTGCCTCCGTTTTGCTTGCCGTTTGCGCCGGCATGCCTTATTTATCGTTCGAAATTCGATATCACATCGGCGCATTTCAAAGAGAATTTCAAACATTTTTTTCCTTACGTACCCTTAGAGTACTTAACTGCCAGGTGATTTTTGATTTCTTGTACAAGGCCATTCCCGGCCTCCGTTTTGCTTGTCGTTTGCGCTCGGCGTGCCTTATTTATCGTTCGGTCGATATCACATCGGTACTTCAAAGAGAATTACAAACGTTTTTTTTCATAATTTTTTTCGTACCCATAGAGTACTTAACTTGTGTGATTTTTGATTCTTTGTACAAGGCCATTGCGGCCTCCGTTTTGCTTGCCGTTTGCGCCGGCGTGCCTTATTTATCGTTACGGTCGATATCACATCGCACTTCAAAGAGAATTACAAACGTTTTTTTTCGTACTTTTTTTTCGTACCCGTAGAGTACTTAATCGTGTGATTTTTGATTCATTGTACAAGGCCATTCTCCCGCCTCCCGTTTTGCTTGCCGTTTGCGCCGGCGTGCCTTATTTATCGTTCGGTCGATATCACACGTACTTCAAAGAGAATTACAAACGTTTTTTTCGTAGTTTTTTCGTACCCATGTAAGAGTACTTAACTCGTGTGATTTTTGATTCCTTGTACAAGGCCATTCGGCCTCCGTTTTTTGCTTGCCGTTTGCGCCGGCGTGCCTTATTTATCGTTCGGTCGATATCACATCGGTATTTCAAAGAGAATTACAAACATTTTTTTTCGTACTTTTTTTGTACCCATAGAGTACTTAACCGTGTGATTTTTGATTTCTTGTACAAGGCCATTCGGCCTCCGTTTTGCTTTCCGTTTGCGCCGGCGTGCCTTATTTATCGTTCGGTCGATATCACATCGGTACTTCAAAGAGAATTACAAACGTTTTTTTCGTACTTTTTTTCGTACCCATAGAGTATTTAATCGTGTGATTTTTGATTCCTTGTACAAGGCCATTCGGCCTCCGTTTTTGCTTGCCGTTTGTGCCGGCGTGCCTTATTTATCGTTATGGTCGATATCACATCGGTACTTCAAAGAGAATTACAAACGTTTTTTTTTCGTACTTTTTTTCGTACCCATAGAGTACTTAACCGTGTGATTTTTGATTCCTTGTACAAGGCCATTCGGCCTCCGTTTTGCTTGCCGTTTGCGCCGGCGTGCCTTATTTATCGTTCTGGTCGATATCACATCAGTACTTCAAAGAGAATTACAAACGTTTTTTTCGTACTTTTTTTCGTACATAGAGTACTTAACGTGTGATTTTTGATTCCTTGTACAAGGCCATTCTGGCCTCCGTTTTGCTTGCCGTTTGCGCCGGCGTGCCTTATTTATCGTTCGGTCGATATCACATCAGTACTTCAAAGAGAATTACAAACGTTTTTTTTCGTAATTTTTTTCGTACCCATAGAGTATTTAACTTCGTGTGATTTTTGATTCCTTGTACAAGGCCATTCGGCCTCCGTTTTGCTTGCCGTTTGCGCCGGCGTGCCTTATTTATCGTTACGGTCGATATCACATCGATACTTCAAAGAGAATTTCAAACGTTTTTTTTCGTACTTTTTTTTTGTACCCTTAGAGTACTTAACTGTGTGATTTTTGATTTCTTGTACAAGGCCATTCGGCCTCCGTTTTGCTTTCCGTTTGCGCCGGCGTGCCTTATTTATCGTTCAAATTCGATATCACATCGGTACTTCAAAGAGAATTACAAACGTTTTTTTTCGTAATTTTTTTCGTACCCGTACAGTATTTAATCGTGTGATTTTTGATTCCTTGTACAAGGCCATTCCGGCCTCCGTTTTGCTTGCCGTTTGCGCGGCGTGCCTTATTTATCGTTCGGTCGATATCACATCGGTACTTCAAAGAGAATTACAAACGTTTTTTTTCGTACTTTTTTTCGTACCCGCTAGAGTACTTAATCGTGTGATTTTGATTCCTTGTACAAGGCCATTACTCGCCTCCGTTTTGCTTGCCGTTTGCGCCGGCGTGCCTTATTTATCATTCGGTCGATATCACATCGCATTTCAAAGAGAGTTACAAACGTTTTTTTTTTCGTACTTTTTTTTTCGTACCCGTAGAGTACTTAATCACGTGTGATTTTTGATTCCTTGTACAAGGCCATTCGGCTCTCCGTTTTGCTTGCCGTTTGCGCCGGCGTGCCTTATTTATCGTTCGGTCGATATCACATCGGTACTTCAAAGAGAATTACAAACGTTTTTTCGTAATTTTTTCGTACCCATAGAGTACTTAAGCGTGTGATTTTTGATTCCTTGTACAAGGCCATTCCGGCCTCCGTTTTGCTTGCCGCTTTGCGCCGGCGTGCCTTATTTATCGTTCGGTCGAAATATCACATCGGTACTTCAAAGAGAATTACAAACGTTTTTTTTTCGTACTTTTTTTCGTACCCATAGAAGTACTTAATTGCAGTGATTTTTGATTTCTTGTACAAGGCCATTCGGGCCTCCGTTTTGCTTGCCGTTTGCGCCGGCGTGCCTTATTTATCGTTCGGTCGATATCACATCGGTACTTTCAAAGAGAATTACAAACGCTTTTTTTTCAGTACTTTTTCGTACCCATAGAGTACTTTGACCCGTGTGATTTTTGATTCCTTGTACAAGGCCATTTATCGTTTCCGGCCTCCGTTTTGAATTGGCAACGTTGCCGTTTGCGCCGGCGTGCCTTATTTATCGTTCTACTCGGTCGATATCACAGTACGGGTTCAAAAAGAGAAATTACAAACGTTTTTTTTCGTACTTTTTTTCGTACCCATAGAGTACTTAACGTCGTGTGATTTTTGATTCCTTGTACAAGGCCATTCTCGGCCTCCGTTTTGCTTGCCGTTTGCGCCGGCGTGCCTTATTTATCGCTTCGGGTCGATATCACACGTACTTCAAAGAGAATTACAACGTTTTTTTTCGTACTTTTTTTCGTACCCATAGAGTACTTAATCGTGTGATTTTTGATTCCTTGTACAAGGCCATTCGGCCTCCGTTTTGCTTGCCGTTTGCGCCGGCGTGGCCTTATTTATCGTTTCGGTCGATATCACATCGTACTTCAAAAAGAGAATTACAAACGTTTTTTTTTCGTACTTTTTTTTCGTAATCATGAGTACTTAACCGTGTGATTTTTGATTCCTTGTACAAGGCCATTCTCGGCCTCCGTTTTGCTTTCCGTTTGCGCCGGCGTGCCTTATTTATCGTTCGTCGATATCACATACGTACTTCCTTTTCAAAGAGAATTACAAACGTTTTTTTTCGTATCTTTTTTTCGTACCCATAGAGTACTTAATCGTGTGATTTTTGATTTCTTGTACAAGGCCATTCTGCCTCCGTTTTGCTTGCCGTTTGCGCCGGCGTGCCTTATTTATCGTTCGGTCGATATCACATCGGTACTTCAAAGAGAATTACAAATGTTTTTTTTTTTTTTTTCGTACTTTTTTTCGTACCCATAGAGTACTTAATCGTGTGATTTTTGATTCCTTGTACAAGGCCATTCCGGCCTCCGTTTTGCTTGCCGTTTGCGCCGGCGTGCCTTATTTATCGTTCTGGTCGATATCACATTAGCACTTCAAAGAGAATTACAAACGTTTTTTTTTCGTACTTTTTTTCGTACCCATAGAGTACTTAACTGTGTGATTTTTGATTCCTTGTACAAGGCCATTCTGGCCTCCGTTTTGCTTGCCGTTTGCGCCGGCGTGCCTTATTTATCGTTCTGGTCGATATCACATCAAGACTTCAAAGAGAATTACAAACGTTTTTTTTTTCGTACTTTTTTTTTTCGTACCCATAGAGTACTTTAACCGTGTGATTTTTGATTCCTTGTACAAGGCCATTCTCCTCCGTTTTGCTTGCCGTTTGCGCCGGCGTGCGTACTTATTTATCGTTCGGTCGATATCACATCGTACTTCAAAGAGAATTACAAACGTTTTTTTCGTACTTTTTTTCGTACCCATAGAGTACTTAACCGTGTGATTTTTGATTCCTTGTACAAGGCCATTCGGCCTCCGTTTTGCTTGCCGTTTGCGCCGGCGTGCCTTATTTATCGTTTCGGTCGATATCACATCGGTATTTCAAAGAGAATTACAAAACGTTTTTTTTCGTACTTTTTTTTCGTACCCATAGAGTACTTAACTCGTGTGATTTTTGATTCCTTGTACAAGGCCATTCTCGGGGCCTCCGTTTTGCTTGCCGTTTGCGCCGGCGTGCCTTATTTATCGTTTCGGTCGATATCACATCAATACTTCAAAGAGAATTACAAACGTTTTTTTTCGTACTTTTTTTCGTACGCCATAGAGTACTTAACTGTGATTTTTGATTCCTTGTACAAGGCCATTCCCGGCCTCCGTTTTTCTTTCCGTTTGCGCCGGCGTGCCTTATTTATCGTTCGGTCGATATCACATCGTACTTCAAAGAGAATTACAAAACGTTTTTCGTACTTTTTTTCGTACCCATAGAGTACTTAATCGTGTGATTTTTGATTCCTTGTACAAGGCCATTCTCGCCTCCGTTTTGCTTGCCGTTTGCGCCGGCGTGCCTTATTTATCGTTCGGTCGATATCACATCACATTTCAAAGAGAATTACAAACGTTTTTTTTCGTACTTTTTTTCGTACCCATAGAGTACTTAACCGTGTGATTTTTGATTCCTTGTACAAGGCCATTCTCGGCCTTCCGTTTTGCTTGCCGTTTGCGCCGGCGTGCCTTATTTATCGTTCGGTCGATATCACATCGCACTTCAAAGAGAATTACAAACGTTTTTTTTCGTACTTTTTTCGTACCCATAGAGTACTTAACCGTGTGATTTTTGATTCCTTGTACAAGGCCATTCTGGCCTCCGTTTTGCTTGCCGTTTGCGCCGGCGTGCCTTATTTATCGTTCTGGTCGATATCACATCAGTACTTCAAAGAGAATTACAAACGTTTTTTCGTACTTTTTTTCGTACCCATAGAGTACTTAACCGTGTGATTTTTGATTCTTGTACAAGGCCATTCGGTCTCCGTTTTGCTTGCCGTTTGCGCTCGGCGTGCCTTATTTATCGTTCTGGTCGATATCACATCGTACTTCAAAGAGAATTACAAACGTTTTTTCGTACTTTTTTTTTTCGTACCCATGTAGTACTTAACCGTGTGATTTTTGATTCCTTGTACAAGGCCATTCTGGCCTCCGTTTTGCTTGCCGTTTGCGCCGGCGTGCCTTATTTATCGTTCGGTCGATATCACATCGTACTCAAAGAGAATTACAAACGTTTTTTATCGTACTTTTTTCGTACCCATAGAGTACTTAACTCGTGTGATTTTTGATTCTCTTGTACAAGGCCATTCCGCCTCCGTTTTGCTTGCCGTTTGCGCCGGCGTGCCTTATTTATCGTTCGTCGATATCACATCCGTACTTCAAAGAGAATTACAAACATTTTTTTTTTTCGTACTTTTTTTCGTACCCATAGAGTACTTAACCGTGTGATTTTTGATTCCTTGTACAAGGCCATTCTCCGTCTCCGTTTTGCTTGCCGTTTGCGCCGGCGTGCCTTATTTATCGTTCGGTCGATATCACATCAAGCATTTCAAAGAGAATTACAAACGTTTTTTTTTCGTACTTTTTTTTCGTACCCATAGAGTACTTAACTCGTGTGATTTTTGATTCCTTGTACAAGGCCATTCCGGCCTCCGTTTTGCTTGCCGTTTGCGCCGGCGTGCCTTATTTATCGTTCGGGTCGATATCACATCGCATTTCAAAGAGAATTACAAACGTTTTTTTCATACTTTTTTTTTTCGTACCCATAGAGTACTTAACTCGTGTGATTTTTGATTCCTTGTACAAGGCCATTCTCGGCCTCCGTTTTGCTTGCCGTTTATGCGCCGGCGTGCCTTATTTATCGTTCGTCGATATCACATCGCATTTCAAAGAGAATTACAAACGTTTTTTTCGTACTTTTTTTCGTACCCATAGAGTACTTAACTCGTGTGATTTTTGATTCCTTGTACAAGGCCATTCTGGCCTCCGTTTTGCTTGTGCCGTTTGCGCCGGCGTGCCTTATTTATCGTCTCGGTCGATATCACACGTACTTCAAAGAGAATTACAAACGTTTTTTTTTCGTACTTTTTTTCGTACCCATAGAGTACTTAACCGTGTGATTTTTGATTCCTTGTACAAGGCCATTCCGCCTCCGTTTTGCTTGCCGTTTGCGCCGGCGTGCCTTATTTATCGTTCTGCCGATATCACACCGTACTTCAAAGAGAATTACAAACGTTTTTTTCGTACTTTTTTTTCGTACCCATAGAGTACTTAATCGTGTGATTTTTGATTCCTTGTACAAGGCCATTCGGGGCCTCCGTTTTGCTTGCCGTTTGCGCCGGCGTGCCTTATTTATCGTTCGGGTCGATATCACATCGCATTTCAAAGAGAATTACAAACGTTTTTTCGTACTTTTTTTCGTACCCATAGAGTACTTAACTCAGGTGATTTTTGATTCCTTGTACAAGGCCATTCCGTCTCCATTTTGCTTGCCGTTTGCGCCGGCGTGCCTTATTTATCGTTCTCGGTCGATATCACATCGTACTTCAAAGAGAATTACAAACGTTTTTTTTTCGTACTTTTTTTTCGTACCCATAGAGTACTTAACTCGTGTGATTTTTGATTCCTTGTACAAGGCCATTCCGCCTCCGTTTTGCTTGCCGTTTGCGCCGGCGTGCCTTATTTATCGTTCGGTCGATATCACATCGCATTTCAAAGAGAATTACAAACGTTTTTTCGTACTTTTTTTCGTACCCATAGAGTACTTAACTGTGTGATTTTTGATTCCTTGTACAAGGCCATTCTCGCCTCCGTTTTGCTTGCCGTTTGCGCCGGCGTGCCTTATTTATCGTTCGGTCGAATCACATCGCATATTTCAAAGAGAATTACAAACGTTTTTTTCGTACTTTTTTCGTACCCATAGAGTACTTAACTCGTGTGATTTTTGATTCCTTGTACAAGGCCATTCTAGCCTCCGTTTTGCTTGCCGTTTGCGCCGGCGTGCCTTATTTATCGTTCGGTCGATATCACACGTACTTCAAAGAGAATTACAAACATTTTTTCGTACTTTTTTTCGTACCCATAGAGTACTTAACAGTGTGATTTTTGATTTCTTGTACAAGGCCATTCTGGCCTCCGTTTTGCTTGCCGTTTGCGCCGGCGTGCCTTATTTATCGTTCTGGTCGATATCACATCGCATTTCAAAGAGAATTACAAACGTTTTTTTTCGTACTTTTTTTCGTACCCATAGAGTACTTAACTCGTGTGATTTTTGATTCCTTGTACAAGGCCATTCTTGCCTCCGTTTTGCTTGCCGTTTGCGCCGGCGTGCCTTATTTATCGTTCGGTCGATATCACATCGTATTTCAAAGAGAATTACAAACGTTTTTTTCGTACTTTTTTTCGTACCCATAGAGTACTTAACTCGTGTGATTTTTGATTCCTTGTACAAGGCCATTCCGCCTCCGTTTTGCTTGCCGTTTGCGCCGGCGTGCCTTATTTATCGTTCGGTCGATATCACATCGCATTTCAAAGAGAATTACAAACGTTTTTTTTCGTACTTTTTTCGTACCCATAGCAGTACTTAATCGTGTGATTTTTGATTCCTTGTACAAGGCCATTCTCGCCTCCGTTTTGCTTGCCGTTTGCGCCGGCGTGCCTTATTTATCGTTCGGTCGATATCACACGTACTTCAAAGAGAATTACAAACGTTTTTTTTCGTACTTTTTTTCGTACCCATAGAGTACTTAACCGTGTGATTTTTGATTCCTTGTACAAGGCCATTCTCGCCTCCGTTTTGCTTGCCGTTTGCGCCGGCGTGCCTTATTTATCGTTCGGTCGATATCACACGCACTTCAAAGAGAATTACAAACGTTTTTTTTTCGTACTTTTTTTTCGTACCCATAGAGTACTTAACTCGTGTGATTTTTGATTCCTTGTACAAGGCCATTCTCGCCTCCGTTTTGCTTGCCGTTTGCGCCGGCGTGCCTTATTTATCGTTCGGTCGATATCACATCAAGATTTCAAAGAGAATTACAAACGTTTTTTTTCGTACTTTTTTTCGTACCCATAGCAGTACTTAATCGTGTGATTTTTGATTCCTTGTACAAGGCCATTCTCGGCCTCCGTTTTGCTTGCCGTTTGCGCCGGCGTGCCTTATTTATCGTTCGGTCGATATCACATCGCATTTCAAAGAGAATTACAAACGTTTTTTCGTACTTTTTTTCGTACCCATAAGAGTACTTAACCGTGTGATTTTTGATTCCTTGTACAAGGCCATTCCGGCCTCCGTTTTGCTTGCCGTTTGCGCCGGCGTGCCTTATTTATCGTTCGGTCGATATCACATCGCATTTCCAAAGAGAATTACAAACGTTTTTTTTCGTACTTTTTTTTCGTACCCATAGAGTACTTAACCGTGTGATTTTTGATTCCTTGTACAAGGCCATTCTGGCCTCCGTTTTGCTTGCCGTTTGCGCCGGCGTGCCTTATTTATCGTTCTGGTCGATATCACATCAGTATTTCAAAGAGAATTACAAACGTTTTTTCGTACTTTTTTCGTACCCATAGAGTACTTAACTGTGTGATTTTTGATTCCTTGTACAAGGCCATTCTGGCCTCCGTTTTGCTTGCCGTTTGCGCCGGCGTGCCTTATTTATCGTTCGGTCGATATCACATCGCATTTCAAAGAGAATTACAAACGTTTTTTTCGTACTTTTTTCGTACCCATAGAGTACTTAACTCGTGTGATTTTTGATTCCTTGTACAAGGCCATTCTCGGCCTCCGTTTTGCTTGCCGTTTGCGCCGGCGTGCCTTATTTATCGTTCGGTCGATATCACATCGCATTTCAAAGAGAATTACAAACGTTTTTTTTTTTACGTACTTTTTTTCGTACCCATAGAGTACTTAACCGTGTGATTTTTGATTCCTTGTACAAGGCCATTCTCGCCTCCGTTTTGCTTGCCGTTTGCGCCGGCGTGCCTTATTTATCGTTCGGTCGATATCACATCGTATTTCAAAGAGAATTACAAACGTTTTTTTCGTACTTTTTTTCGTACCCATAGAGTACTTAACTCGTGTGATTTTTGATTCCTTGTACAAGGCCATTCTCGCCTCCGTTTTGCTTGCCGTTTGCGCCGGCGTGCCTTATTTATCGTTCGGTCGATATCACATCGCATTTCAAAGAGAATTACAAACGTTTTTTTTTTCGTACTTTTTTTCGTACCCATAGAGTACTTAACTCGTGTGATTTTTGATTCTTGTACAAGGCCATTCTCGCCTCCGTTTTGCTTGCCGTTTGCGCCGGCGTGCCTTATTTATCGTTCGGTCGATATCACATCAAGTACTTCAAAGAGAATTACAAACGTTTTTTTTTCGTACTTTTTTTCGTACCCATAGAGTACTTAATCGTGTGATTTTTGATTCCTTGTACAAGGCCATTCCGCCTCCGTTTTGCTTGCCGTTTGCGCCGGCGTGCCTTATTTATCGTTCGGTCGATATCACATCGCACTTTCAAAGAGAATTACAAACGTTTTTTTTCGTACTTTTTTTCGTACCCATAGAGTACTTAACCGTGTGATTTTTGATTCCTTGTACAAGGCCATTCTCGGCCTCCGTTTTGCTTGCCGTTTGCGCCGGCGTGCCTTATTTATCGTTCGGTCGATATCACATCGCATTTCAAAGAGAATTACAAACGTTTTTTTTCGTACTTTTTTCGTACCCATAGAGTACTTAACTCGTGTGATTTTTGATTCTTGTACAAGGCCATTCTCGCCTCCGTTTTGCTTGCCGTTTGCGCCGGCGTGCCTTATTTATCGTTCGGTCGATATCACATCAAGATTTCAAAGAGAATTACAAACGTTTTTTCGTACTTTTTTTCGTACCCATAGAGTACTTAACTCGTGTGATTTTTGATTCCTTGTACAAGGCCATTCCTCGCCTCCGTTTTGCTTGCCGTTTGCGCCGGCGTGCCTTATTTATCGTTCGGTCGATATCACACGTACTTCAAAGAGAATTACAAACGTTTTTTTTCGTACTTTTTTTTCGTACCCATGTGAGTACTTAATCGTGTGATTTTTGATTCCTTGTACAAGGCCATTCTCGTCCTCCGTTTTGCTTGCCGTTTGCGCCGGCGTGCCTTATTTATCGTTCGGTCGATATCACATCGATTTCAAAAGAGAATTACAAACGTTTTTTTTTCGTACTTTTTTTCGTACCCATAGAGTACTTAATCGTGTGATTTTTGATTCCTTGTACAAGGCCATTCTGCCTCCGTTTTGCTTGCCGTTTGCGCCTGCGTGCCTTATTTATCGTTCGGTCGATATCACATCAAGATTTCAAAGAGAATTACAAACGTTTTTTTTCGTACTTTTTTTCGTACCCATAGAGTACTTAACCGTGTGATTTTTGATTCCTTGTACAAGGCCATTCTGCCTCCGTTTTGCTTGCCGTTTGCGCCGGCGTGCCTTATTTATCGTTCGGTCGATATCACATCGTACTTCAAAGAGAATTACAAACGTTTTTTTTTTCGTACTTTTTTTCGTACCCATAGAGTACTTAACCGTGTGATTTTTGATTCCTTGTACAAGGCCATTCCGGCCTCCGTTTTGCTTGCCGTTTGCGCCGGCGTGCCTTATTTATCGTTCGTCGATATCACATCGCACTTCAAAGAGAATTACAAACGTTTTTTTTCGTACTTTTTTTTTTCGTACCCATAGAGTACTTAACCGTGTGATTTTTGATTCCTTGTACAAGGCCATTCTCGCCTCCGTTTTGCTTGCCGTTTGCGCCGGCGTGCCTTATTTATCGTTCGGTCGATATCACATCGCATTTCAAAGAGAATTACAAACGTTTTTTCGTACTTTTTTTCGTACCCATAGAGTACTTAACCGTGTGATTTTTGATTCCTTGTACAAGGCCATTCTCGCCTCCGTTTTGCTTGCCGTTTGCGCCGGCGTGCCTTATTTATCGTTCGGTCGATATCACATCGTATTTCAAAGAGAATTACAAACGTTTTTTCGTACTTTTTTTCGTACCCATAGAGTACTTAACCGTGTGATTTTTGATTCCTTGTACAAGGCCATTCTCGGCCTCCGTTTTGCTTGCCGTTTGCGCCGGCGTGCCTTATTTATCGTTCGGTCGATATCACATCGCATTTCAAAGAGAATTACAAACGTTTTTTTTCGTACTTTTTTTCGTACCCATAGAGTACTTAACCGTGTGATTTTTGATTCCTTGTACAAGGCCATTCTCGCCTCCGTTTTGCTTGCCGTTTGCGCCGGCGTGCCTTATTTATCGTTCGGTCGATATCACATCGCATTTCAAAGAGAATTACAAACGTTTTTTTTCGTACTTTTTTTCGTACCCATAGAGTACTTAATCGTGTGATTTTTGATTCCTTGTACAAGGCCATTCTCGCCTCCGTTTTGCTTGCCGCTTGCGCCGGCGTGCCTTATTTATCGTTCGGTCGATATCACATCAAGCACTTTCAAAGAGAATTACAAACGTTTTTTTTCATACTTTTTTTCGTACCCATAGAGTACTTAATCAGTGATTTTTGATTCCTTGTACAAGGCCATTCCGGCCTCCGTTTTGCTTGCCGTTTGCGCCGGCGTGCCTTATTTATCGTTCGGTCGATATCACATCGCATTTCAAAGAGAATTACAAACGTTTTTTTTCGTACTTTTTTTTCGTACCCATAGAGTATTTAACGGTGTGATTTTTTATTCTTGTACAAGGCCATTCTGGCCTCCGTTTTGCTTGCCGTTTGCGCCGGCGTGCCTTATTTATCGTTCGGTCGATATCACATCGCACTTCAAAGAGAATTACAAACGTTTTTTCGTACTTTTTTCGTACCCATAGAGTACTTAACCGTGTGATTTTTGATTCCTTGTACAAGGCCATTCTCGTCTCCGTTTTGCTTGCCGTTTGCGCCGGCGTGCCTTATTTATCGTTCGGTCGATATCACACGTACTTCAAAGAGAATTACAAACGTTTTTTTCGTACTTTTTTTCGTACCCACAGAGTACTTAACTCGTGTGATTTTTGATTCCTTGTACAAGGCCATTCTCGGCCTCCGTTTTGCTTGCCGTTTGCGCCGGCGTGCCTTATTTATCGTTCGGTCGATATCACACGTACTTCAAAGAGAATTACAAACGTTTTTTTTCGTACTTTTTTTCGTACCCATAGAGTACTTAACTCGTGTGATTTTTGATTCCTTGTACAAGGCCATTCTCGGCCTCCGTTTTGCTTGCCGTTTGCGCCGGCGTGCCTTATTTATCGTTCGTCGATATCACATCGCATTTCAAAGAGAATTACAAACGTTTTTTTCGTACTTTTTTTCGTACCCATAGAGTACTTAACCGTGTGATTTTTGATTCCTTGTACAAGGCCATTCTCGGCCTCCGTTTTGCTTGCCGTTTGCGCCGGCGTGCCTTATTTATCGTTCGGTCGATATCACATCGCATTTCAAAGAGAATTACAAACGTTTTTTTCGTACTTTTTTTCGTACCCATAGAGTACTTAACCGTGTGATTTTTGATTCCTTGTACAAGGCCATTCTCGCCTCCGTTTTGCTTGCCGTTTGCGCCGGCGTGCCTTATTTATCGTTCGGTCGATATCACATCGCATTTCAAAGAGAATTACAAACGTTTTTTTTCGTACTTTTTTTCGTACCCATAGAGTACTTAACCGTGTGATTTTTGATTCCTTGTACAAGGCCATTCTCGGCCTCCGTTTTGCTTGCCGTTTGCGCCGGCGTGCCTTATTTATCGTTCGGTCGATATCACATCGCATTTCAAAGAGAATTACAAACGTTTTTTTTCGTACTTTTTTTCGTACCCATAGAGTACTTAACTCGTGTGATTTTTGATTTCTTGTACAAGGCCATTCTCGCCTCCGTTTTGCTTGCCGTTTGCGCCGGCGTGCCTTATTTATCGTTCGGTCGATATCACATCGCATTTCAAAGAGAATTACAAACGTTTTTTTTCGTACTTTTTTTCGTACCCATAGAGTACTTAACTGTGTGATTTTTGATTCCTTGTACAAGGCCATTCTCGCCTCCGTTTTGCTTGCCGTTTGCGCCGGCGTGCCTTATTTATCGTTCGGTCGATATCACATCGCACTTCAAAGAGAATTACAAACGTTTTTTTCGTACTTTTTTTCGTACCCATAGAGTACTTAACTCGTGTGATTTTTGATTCCTTGTACAAGGCCATTCTCGCCTCCGTTTTGCTTGCCGTTTGCGCCGGCGTGCCTTATTTATCGTTCGGTCGATATCACATCGCACTTCAAAGAGAATTACAAACGTTTTTTTTCGTACTTTTTTTCGTACCCATAGAGTACTTAACCGTGTGATTTTTGATTCCTTGTACAAGGCCATTCGCCTTTTGATTCCTTGTACAAGGCCATTCTCGGCCTCCGTTTTGCTTGCCGTTTGCGCCGGCGTGCCTTATTTATCGTTCGGTCGATATCACATCGCATTTCAAAGAGAATTACAAACGTTTTTTTTCGTACTTTTTTTCGTACCCATAGAGTACTTAACTCGTGTGATTTTTGATTCCTTGTACAAGGCCATTCTCGGCCTCCGTTTTGCTTGCCGTTTGCGCCGGCGTGCCTTATTTATCGTTCGGTCGATATCACATCGCACTTCAAAGAGAATTACAAACGTTTTTTTTCGTACTTTTTTTCGTACCCATAGAGTACTTAACTCGTGTGATTTTTGATTCCTTGTACAAGGCCATTCTCGCCTCCGTTTTGCTTGCCGTTTGCGCCGGCGTGCCTTATTTATCGTTCGGTCGATATCACATCGCATTTCAAAGAGAATTACAAACGTTTTTTTTCGTACTTTTTTTCGTACCCATAGAGTACTTAACTCGTGTGATTTTTGATTCCTTGTACAAGGCCATTCTCGCCTCCGTTTTGCTTGCCGTTTGCGCCGGCGTGCCTTATTTATCGTTCGGTCGATATCACATCGCATTTCAAAGAGAATTACAAACGTTTTTTTTCGTACTTTTTTTCGTACCCATAGAGTACTTAACCGTGTGATTTTTGATTCCTTGTACAAGGCCATTCTCGCCTCCGTTTTGCTTGCCGTTTGCGCCGGCGTGCCTTATTTATCGTTCGGTCGATATCACATCGCATTTCAAAGAGAATTACAAACGTTTTTTTTCGTACTTTTTTTCGTACCCATAGAGTACTTAACCGTGTGATTTTTGATTCTTTGTACAAGGCCATTCTCGCCTCCGTTTTGCTTGCCGTTTGCGCCGGCGTGCCTTATTTATCGTTCGGTCGATATCACATCGCATTTCAAAGAGAATTACAAACGTTTTTTTTCGTACTTTTTTTCGTACCCATAGAGTACTTAACTCGTGTGATTTTTGATTCCTTGTACAAGGCCATTCTCGCCTCCGTTTTGCTTGCCGTTTGCGCCGGCGTGCCTTATTTATCGTTCGGTCGATATCACATCGCACTTCAAAGAGAATTACAAACGTTTTTTTTCGTACTTTTTTTCGTACCCATAGAGTACTTAACCGTGTGATTTTTGATTCTTGTACAAGGCCATTCTCGCCTCCGTTTTGCTTGCCGTTTGCGCCGGCGTGCCTTATTTATCGTTCGGTCGATATCACATCGTACTTCAAAGAGAATTACAAACGTTTTTTTTTCGTACTTTTTTTCGTACCCATAGAGTACTTAACTCGTGTGATTTTTGATTCCTTGTACAAGGCCATTCTCGCCTCCGTTTTGCTTGCCGTTTGCGCCGGCGTGCCTTATTTATCGTTCGGTCGATATCACATCGTTTCAAAGAGAATTACAAACGTTTTTTTTCGTACTTTTTTTCGTACCCATAGAGTACTTAACCGTGTGATTTTTGATTCTTTGTACAAGGCCATTCTCGCCTCCGTTTTGCTTGCCGTTTGCGCCGGCGTGCCTTATTTATCGTTCGGTCGATATCACATCGCATTTCAAAGAGAATTACAAACGTTTTTTTTCGTACTTTTTTTCGTACCCATAGAGTACTTAACTCGTGTGATTTTTGATTCCTTGTACAAGGCCATTCTGGCCTCCGTTTTGCTTGCCGTTTGCGCCGGCGTGCCTTATTTATCGTTCGGTCGATATCACATCGCACTTCAAAGAGAATTACAAACGTTTTTTTTCGTACTTTTTTTCGTACCCATAGAGTACTTAACTCGTGTGATTTTTGATTCCTTGTACAAGGCCATTCTCGGCCTCCGTTTTGCTTGCCGTTTGCGCCGGCGTGCCTTATTTATCGTTCGGTCGATATCACATCGCACTTCAAAGAGAATTACAAACGTTTTTTTTCGTACTTTTTTTCGTACCCATAGAGTACTTAACTCGTGTGATTTTTGATTCCTTGTACAAGGCCATTCTCGGCCTCCGTTTTGCTTGCCGTTTGCGCCGGCGTGCCTTATTTATCGTTCGGTCGATATCACATCGCACTTCAAAGAGAATTACAAACGTTTTTTTTCGTACTTTTTTTCGTACCCATAGAGTACTTAACCGTGTGATTTTTGATTCCTTGTACAAGGCCATTCTCGCCTCCGTTTTGCTTGCCGTTTGCGCCGGCGTGCCTTATTTATCGTTCGGTCGATATCACATCGCACTTCAAAGAGAATTACAAACGTTTTTTTTCGTACTTTTTTTCGTACCCATAGAGTACTTAACCGTGTGATTTTTGATTCCTTGTACAAGGCCATTCTCGCCTCCGTTTTGCTTGCCGTTTGCGCCGGCGTGCCTTATTTATCGTTCGGTCGATATCACATCGCACTTCAAAGAGAATTACAAACGTTTTTTTTCGTACTTTTTTTCGTACCCATAGAGTACTTAACCGTGTGATTTTTGATTCCTTGTACAAGGCCATTCTCGGCCTCCGTTTTGCTTGCCGTTTGCGCCGGCGTGCCTTATTTATCGTTCGGTCGATATCACATCGCATTTCAAAGAGAATTACAAACGTTTTTTTTCGTACTTTTTTTCGTACCCATAGAGTACTTAACTGTGTGATTTTTGATTCCTTGTACAAGGCCATTCTCGCCTCCGTTTTGCTTGCCGTTTGCGCCGGCGTGCCTTATTTATCGTTCGGTCGATATCACATCGCACTTCAAAGAGAATTACAAACGTTTTTTTTCGTACTTTTTTTCGTACCCATAGAGTACTTAACTCGTGTGATTTTTGATTCCTTGTACAAGGCCATTCTCGCCTCCGTTTTGCTTGCCGTTTGCGCCGGCGTGCCTTATTTATCGTTCGGTCGATATCACATCGCATTTCAAAGAGAATTACAAACGTTTTTTTTCGTACTTTTTTTCGTACCCATAGAGTACTTAACTCGTGTGATTTTTGATTCCTTGTACAAGGCCATTCTCGCCTCCGTTTTGCTTGCCGTTTGCGCCGGCGTGCCTTATTTATCGTTCGGTCGATATCACATCGCATTTCAAAGAGAATTACAAACGTTTTTTTTCGTACTTTTTTTCGTACCCATAGAGTACTTAACTCGTGTGATTTTTGATTCCTTGTACAAGGCCATTCTCGCCTCCGTTTTGCTTGCCGTTTGCGCCGGCGTGCCTTATTTATCGTTCGGTCGATATCACATCGCACTTCAAAGAGAATTACAAACGTTTTTTTTCGTACTTTTTTTCGTACCCATAGAGTACTTAACCGTGTGATTTTTGATTCCTTGTACAAGGCCATTCTCGCCTCCGTTTTGCTTGCCGTTTGCGCCGGCGTGCCTTATTTATCGTTCGGTCGATATCACATCGCATTCAAAGAGAATTACAAACGTTTTTTTTCGTACTTTTTTTCGTACCCATAGAGTACTTAACCGTGTGATTTTTGATTCCTTGTACAAGGCCATTCTCGGCCTCCGTTTTGCTTGCCGTTTGCGCCGGCGTGCCTTATTTATCGTTCGGTCGATATCACATCGCATTTCAAAGAGAATTACAAACGTTTTTTTTCGTACTTTTTTTCGTACCCATAGAGTACTTAACCGTGTGATTTTTGATTCCTTGTACAAGGCCATTCTCGCCTCCGTTTTGCTTGCCGTTTGCGCCGGCGTGCCTTATTTATCGTTCGGTCGATATCACATCGCATTCAAAGAGAATTACAAACGTTTTTTTTCGTACTTTTTTTCGTACCCATAGAGTACTTAACTCGTGTGATTTTTGATTCCTTGTACAAGGCCATTCTCGCCTCCGTTTTGCTTGCCGTTTGCGCCGGCGTGCCTTATTTATCGTTCGGTCGATATCACATCGTACTTCAAAGAGAATTACAAACGTTTTTTTTCGTACTTTTTTTTCGTACCCATAGAGTACTTAACCGTGTGATTTTTGATTCCTTGTACAAGGCCATTCTCGCCTCCGTTTTGCTTGCCGTTTGCGCCGGCGTGCCTTATTTATCGTTCGGTCGATATCACATCGCATTTCAAAGAGAATTACAAACGTTTTTTTTCGTACTTTTTTTCGTACCCATAGAGTACTTAACCGTCGTGATTTTTTTGATTCCTTGTACAAGGCCATTCTCGCCTCCGTTTTGCTTGCCGTTTGCGCCGGCGTGCCTTATTTATCGTTCGGTCGATATCACATCGCATTTCAAAGAGAATTACAAACGTTTTTTTTCGTACTTTTTTTCGTACCCATAGAGTACTTAACCGTGTGATTTTTGATTCCTTGTACAAGGCCATTCTCGCCTCCGTTTTGCTTGCCGTTTGCGCCGGCGTGCCTTATTTATCGTTCGGTCGATATCACATCGCATTTCAAAGAGAATTACAAACGTTTTTTTCGTACTTTTTTTCGTACCCATAGAGTACTTAACTCGTGTGATTTTTGATTCCTTGTACAAGGCCATTCTCGCCTCCGTTTTGCTTGCCGTTTGCGCCGGCGTGCCTTATTTATCGTTCGGTCGATATCACATCGCACTTCAAAGAGAATTACAAACGTTTTTTTTCGTACTTTTTTTCGTACCCATAGAGTACTTAACCGTGTGATTTTTGATTCCTTGTACAAGGCCATTCTCGGCCTCCGTTTTGCTTGCCGTTTGCGCCGGCGTGCCTTATTTATCGTTCGGTCGATATCACATCGCATTTCAAAGAGAATTACAAACGTTTTTTTTCGTACTTTTTTTCGTACCCATAGAGTACTTAACTGTGTGATTTTTGATTCCTTGTACAAGGCCATTCTCGCCTCCGTTTTGCTTGCCGTTTGCACCGGCGTGCCTTATTTATCGTTCTGGTCGATATCACATCGCATTTCAAAGAGAATTACAAACGTTTTTTTTCGTACTTTTTTTCGTACCCATAGAGTACTTAACTGTGTGATTTTTGATTCCTTGTACAAGGTCATTCTGGCCTCCGTTTTGCTTGCCGTTTGCGCCGGATTCGTGATTTTCGATCGAAAGAGAGTACTCCGATCAATCTTGACGATGCACTGCCTGAAAGTTTGATTTTTTTGTGTTTTCGTGACTAGTACGGTGTCATGAGTCCTGGAACAAAATTTGATTTTACCAGGAAAATTTTTGCTTCGTTTTCCACGAAATTTGGCGGGAAAATAATTTTTCTCTTTGTGTTCGCGTCCGTATTCCTCCGAGGGTTGTGTGAGTTAAACACGAGTGAACGTGAGTTACGTCACCATAAGCCTCACGCTATGGCTGATGAAAAACTTCTCCGGAAAGCTTTCGACGATAAACTTGCTCGTGCAATCGAAACCACACGGCAAGATATTGCCGATGAACTTGAACGAGAACCGCTCAAGCAAATGCTCAATTTTCTGCCAAAATTGACACGGTTCGTGACGAATCTCAACGTCGCCATGCTGAATATGAACGTAAACATCAGGACGTTCTGAATGCCATCCATGCACTTACACTCAAAATACGTCAACGGCCAACCGAGGTAAATCCCCCCACCTAACCGTGTTGTTGATGCAGGTCGAGCTCTCATTCCCAACGATACTGGGGCTGTCCAAATTCCCCCACAAGACGATTCACGTAATGTGAAATACAAAATTCCACCGTTTGATGGTAAGGCCGATCCGGACAGGTATTTAGCTTGGGAGATGAAAGTTTCTCAAGTTTTCTCTTGCACAAATTTTAGTGATGCTAAACAGTACAACTTGCGACGATGGAGTTTACCGATACGGCCATGCATTGGTGGGACCAACTCCAGTGCCCAACGTCGAAGAAGACGTGATGGTGAGATCACTTCATGGGCGGTGCTCAAAGAGATTATGAAGCAACAATGGGTACCTACTCATTACTATAGGGATCACTCCGCAAGTTACAAACGTTACGTCAAGGAAATCGCACCGTAGAGGAGTTTGATGAAGATTTGCGCCTCACTCGCTTAAAGCCAATGTAGAAGAGGATGACGAAGCGACAATGCAACGTTTCCAATGTGGCCTTCGACCCGATATTGCTTGCCACGTCGAATTACGTAATTATCGCACCAAAGCCGAGCTTCTACAAGGTGCAATCATGGTGCAAAAGCGCTTGGCTGAACGGGCTGCATATAAAGCTTCTTATGGTAACACTCGCTCTACTTATTCTTCTTTTGGACGAGGTACTACATCTTCGTCTTCTAATGTTTCCAATCAGCCTAATACACGTCCTAAAGATGATTTTAAACCACGTAAATTGAATTATCCTTATTCTGATGCTAAAACGAAAGACATGCGTGAAAAGGGTACTCCTAGTGTTGAACGTGCACGTGATATGGCTTGTTTTAGGTGTCGTGGTAGAGGTCATTATGCTCGTGATTGTCCTAATAAGCGTGTTTTAAGGGCTGTTGGTGTTGAGTTAGAACCTCATGACTTTGAATCGGACTCCGACAAGGATGATAATAGCGCACATAGTGATAGCGATGATGATAATTTACTGCATGTTAGTGCTACTTCTTCTTATGGTTCGGGTGTATGTGGTGTTTTACAACGTGTATTGGCTGCACAAACTAAAATTGATGACAATATGCAGCGTGATAACATTTTTCAATCCACATGTGGTATTGGGGGTAGAACTTGTAACTTGATTATTGATTCGGGTAGTTGCACTAATGTGGTTAGTACGTTACTTGTTGAAACTTTGCGTATTCCCACGTTACCACACCCCAAACCCTATCAACTACAATGGTTGAGTGATGAGGGGAAACACGCGTCAACTCACAAGCACTCATTAATTTTCGATTGGTAAATTTCATGATGAGGTCCTTTGCGATGTTCTTCCTATGCACGTCACACACCTACTTTTAGGTCGTCCGTGGCAATTTGATAGACGTGTTTCTTATGATGGCTACTTAAACCGTTATTCACTGCCTTATAAAGGCAAGACCATTGTTTTGCACCCAATGACCCCTAAGGAAGCGCATGATGAACAACTTAAGATGACGGCTTTCCGGTTGCGTCACCAAGCAACACAAAATGCTAATAAAGCCGTGGGTAAGGAAGGGGTTGTAGCTCGGGTAGATAAGGCTGAATGTGATCCGAAAGTTAATAAACAAGGTAAGCACGCCACCTCACACACTAGTAAGATCAATCGGAACTTAATGATAAAGGCCGTAGGGCCGGAAATCCAATTTATATTCTTGTACTTAAAAATTCTCGACTCCCCTACCCCTTGTTTACTTTCTATATCCGACTTAACCGATTCTCTCCCTAGTGCGATTTATTCTCGTTTTGCAGAATTCAAGGATGTCTTTCCGGAGGAGGAACCCAAGGGGCTGCCACCAATAAGAGGAGTGGAGCATCAAATCGACTTTATACCCGGTTCCGTGCTACCAAACCGGCCAGCCTATAGAGCCAACCCCACGGAGATCATGGAGATACAAAAGCAAGTTGAGGAGCTGTTAGAAATGGGAAAGATTCGCGAGTCCATGAGCCCTTGTGCAGCTCAAGTCATTGTAGTCCCCAAGAAGACGGGAGAATGGCGTATGTGCACAGATTGTCGCGCCATCAACCAAATAACGGTAAAGTATCGATATCCTATCCCTAGACTAGATGATATGCTTGATAATTTACATGGTAGTCGTTTCTTTACTAAAATTGATTTGAAGAGTGGCTACTATCAAGTACGTATTCGGGAGGGTGATGAGTGGAAAACAGCTTTTAAAACCACTTTTGGCTTGTATGAGTGGCTTGTAATGCCATTTGGTTTAACTAATGCACCTTCCACGTTTATGAGACTTATGAATGAGGTCCTTAGGGAATTTATAAATCGGTTTGTAGTTGTGTACTTCGATGATATACTTATTTATAGGATATGATTTGGTTTATGGATCTAGATTAAAGCACATCAACAATGGATCAAGCACGAAAATTAATAAAGGAAAAGGAATGAGAAGAAGATACAATACTCTATCTCGTAATATTGTAGGGAACTCGAGCATCGCACCCGAGGTTTGTGAAGATCCCGTCTCAGATAATCACGACAATCACCTAATCACAAGGCAATCAAAACTAAAATTCAATCACTGAACTTTAGGAGAAATATATTTAATCACTCAAAGTTGTCTAAGCTTTCAAGTACAAATACTACCCTATTTATAGAAAAAGAAATACATGAATAAGTTGAAAAGTCTCCCTAAAAATTAATTCAAAATTCGATCCTATCAAGAATTAAATAGGTTCAATGTTTCTTGATAGTCCAAGTACAATGTATCTTCTTCTCGCAGCCTTTTGTATTCGGTTCATATCCGGAGCTTCGCTTATCCAATAAATGCGAGCCATATATGGATTTTGTAGTTCTCGAAGAGATCTACAACTTTCATCAAGGACTCAATTTCTTCCGGATAATATATAATGGTCAAAATCGTGAAACACAGTAGCTGCGCTTCAGCTTTCCAGAGATTGCTGAATCTTCTAAGTTCAATGCATCTTGATAGTTCCATGTCTTGAATATCAGCCTTTTATTGCTAAATAAGACATAAAATATATAATAATAATACTGAAAATACTGTATTTTTATTCATATCATTCTCTCCCTCTTCGAAAGGATTCGTCCTCGAATCAACATGATGTCATGTAAGTCCGCACCATCAAGCCTCACACCATGATACTCCACAATAAACCCCAAAAATATGCCGGGGTCAAAATTAACGCGAATAAACAACTTCGTATCATTATCATAGTAATGGGTCACACCATTCTTCACCAAAGAAACATGAGAAAATGCACATGGCCTGAGAGAAATAGGAATGACGTCTTGTGAGGCAACATAGAAATGTAAATCATCATAGGCATCAACCCGCTCCAAATACGGGTCAACAAACTCGTGCTTCAAGCATTCCACTATCCTCAACAATGTCAAGATCTTCCATTAGCATAAGAGGTCCCGCACATGGAGTGTCCATAATCACTATCTCATCCACAGCTACATCAACACTATCATCCGTAACAAGAAAATCATTGACAACCTCGTGCATGTGAACTTCAACCTCGCCGGACTTACTTCACCTCAACGACCAACTCATCCTCTCGTAGTAACAACAACAACATCATCCACAACCGTATCAACTACGGTTTTAGCCTCAAACCGAACATTATCACCGTGCACCACAACATTAAGAGGATTTTGAACAATACAAGCTTAACATGAAAGAATTTTGGTGCCTTGCCCCGTGCAAACTTCGGCAATAGTTATACCATACCGCGTAAAGAAAAGCGCGTCTTCACCGTCGATTTTGCGCCAAATATCCTCCTTCGTCTTGCGTCGCATGTTTGTAATGCTCTAGTTCCTTCGTAATCGAGCAATATGTTCTTGCGTGTTGTCGTAAAGGTATTCCTTTTCGCTCCGCGAGGTAGTCATTTTGTTCCTTCACAAATTCAGCGTCGGCTTCCTTGACATCAGCCGGATAATATATTTTGGGATCATATTCCATATAGTACACAAAACCATCGTAGCGTATCGTACCACAACGACCCCACTTCATCTCAAACTCGGATAATTCCAAACAAGAACACGAAATGACAAAGAATTTTCACGACCAAACGGTAAGGAATTTGAAAAGACACAAAGAACGAAACTTGCAGATCATGAAATTTTCTTCAAGACTGTTGAGTTTCTCGAAAATTGAAAATGGATAGCCTCCTCAAAATAAATTTGTAAACAGATGACTACACAAACAGATTTTCCGACGTAAACGTACTAGCACGTTACGGTGACCATTGAGAAGAATTGATCGGTAATTTGGAAAAATGCAAAGAATTCAAGTTGTAGAACAGGCAATTTCCTATAAGCTCAGAAAAAATCACGTAATTCCGACCGTTACAACTCCGGAAAATCGAATTCGTTACAAACTGTTCCAAAGAAATGCACAGGATATTGTGGGGCAGATTTGACCACGATAAAGTCCGAATTTGGAAAAGTCGTAAAGAGACAAAAGATAGATAAAATCAAGATCTATCTACTGGTAAAAATTGATAAATTTCCGATTTGTTTTGAATAGGAAACGAATTGAACAAAATACGGAAATCGGGTTGACCGATTCGAGAACGAAAATTTACCTTCACAACGCAAAAAGATGATGCTTTAATCGCCTATTCTCTCGATACCACTTGATATGATTTGGTTTATGGATCTAGATTAAAGCACATCAACAATGGATCAAGCACGAAAATTAATAAAGGAAAAGGAATGAGAAGAAGATACAATACTCTATCTCGAATATTGTAGGGAACTCGAGCATCGCACCCGAGGTTTGTGAAGATCCCGTCTCGGGATAATCACGACAATCACCTAATCACAAGGCAATCAAAACTAAAATTCAATCACTGAACTTTAGGAGAAATATATTTAATCACTCAAAGTTGTCTAAGCTTTCAAGTACAAATACTACCCTATTTATAGAAAAAGAAATACATGAATAAGTTGAAAAGTCTCCCTAAAAATTAATTCAAAATTCGATCCTATCAAGAATTAAATAGGTTCAATGTTTCTTGATAGTCCAAGTACAATGTATCTTCTTCTCGCAGCCTTTTGTATTCGGTTCATATCCGGAGCTTCGCTTATCCAATAAATGCGAGCCATATATGGATTTTGTAGTTCTCGAAGAGATCTACAACTTTCATCAAGGACTCAATTTCTTCCGGATAATATATAATGGTCAAAATCGTGAAACACAGTAGCTGCGCTTCAGCTCTTCTAAGTTCAGAGATTGCTTGAATCTTCTAAGTTCAATGCATCTTGATAGTTCCATGTCTTGAATATCAGCCTTTTATTGCTAAATAAGACATAAAATATATAATAATAATACTTGAAAATACAAGCTTATATAGTATTTTTATTCATATCAAAAACCGAAGGTCGGGTTTGACAAAACCGCCATTTTGGGAAGGGTTGTTCAAAATTGGTCAAAACTCCCACAAATACCCCTACCCCTTATTACATGTCAAAACAAAACGAAAATAAAGTTTATTACAAGTTATTCATCGAAATAATATATAAGTCTTCAATCTTCAATCGGGTTGGACTGATTCAGAGAACGGAAATTTACCTTCACAACGCAAAAAGATGATGCTTTAATCGCCTATTCTCTGATACCACTTGATATGATTTGGTTTATGGATCTAGATTAAAGCACATCAACAATGGATCAAGCACGAAAATTAATAAAGGAAAAGGAATGAGAAGAAGATACAATACTCTATCTCAGAATATTGTAGGGAACTCGAGCATCGCACCCGAGGTTTGTGAAGATCCCGTCTTAGGATAATCACAACAATCACCTAATCACAAGGCAATCAAAACTAAAATTCAATCACTGAACTTTAGGAGAAATATATTTAATCACTCAAAGTTCTCTCAGCTTTCAAGTACAAATACTACCCTATTTATAGAAAAAGAAATACATGAATAAGTTTAAAAGTCTCCCTAAAAATTAATTCAAAATTCGATCCTATCAAGAATTAAATAGGTTCAATGTTTCTTGATAGTCCAAGTACAATGTATCTTCTTCTGCAGCCTTTTGTATTCGGTTCATATCTGGAGCTTCGCTTATCCAATAAATGCGAGCCATATATGGATTTTGTAGTTCTCGAAGAGATCTACAACTTTCATCAAGGACTCAATTTCTTCCGGATAATATATAATGGTCAAAATCGTGAAACACAGTAGCTGCGCTTCAGTTTCCAGAGATTGCTGAATCTTCTAAGTTCAATGCATCTTGATAGTTCCATGTCTTGAATATCAGCCTTTTATTGCTAAATAAGACATAAAATATATAATAATAATACTGAAAATACTGTATTTTTATTCATATCATTACAAATGGATTTAGAACGAAAATGAAAGGATAGGAGCAGCTTAGATCCACCCTCGGAGTCGCACTTCGGGTTTCTCCAAGTTCGAGAATATCGCACAAAGGTCGCTCACACCTTTGATAAATTCTCTAGTTAAACCTTCACCCAGTCACAAGGAAAAGTTTTAACTATTTGTTTCAATCACTGAAACTTTAAAATATATAATATTTCACTCAAATATAACTTGGTTTATACATGGTAAATATACAAGCTTATATAGAACTAAAACTAAGAGAACTTCTCCCAAATAGGCAATGTGGGACAAAAATACTTATACTTTGTCAATTTGGGAGCTAAGATTCAATCAAATCGATGTGGGAGAATGTGGAAGGAGCAAGACACGTCCAAGGCATGTCTAGGACAAGTCTTGGACATGTCTTGGGTGAAAACTTGGACAAGGTCTATTTTTAGTAGGGAAAGTTTCCAAAATTTAAGGTGAAAAAGGTATCAGGTTTTTGAAGGGTAAAAATGGTAGATTATTGTAGGATAGGGCCTCAAATACCTTTAAGGTATAGGGTACTTGGGAATGGAGGGTTTAGTTTCCCAAAATGGAAAACCGAAGGTCGGGTTTGACAAAACTGCCATTTTGGGAAGGGTTGTTCAAAATTGGTCAAAACTCCCACAAATACCCCTACCCCTTATTACATGTCAAAACAAAACGAAAATAAAGTTTATTACAAGTTATTCATCGAAATAATATATAAGTCTTCAATCTTCAATCGGGTTGACCGATTCGGAGAACGGAAATTTACCTTCACAACGCAAAAAGATGATGCTTTAATCGCCTATTCTCGATACCACTTGATATGATTTGGTTTATGGATCTAGATTAAAGCACATCAACAATGGATCAAGCACGAAAATTAATAAAGGAAAAGGAATGAGAAGAAGATACAATACTCTATCTCGTAATATTGTAGGGAACTCGAGCATCGCACCCGAGGTTTGTGAAGATCCCGTCTCAGGATAATCACGACAATCACCTAATCACAAGGCAATCAAAACTAAAATTCAATCACTGAACTTTAGGAGAAATATATTTAATCACTCAAAGTTCTCTCAGCTTTCAAGTACAAATACTACCCTATTTATAGAAAAATAAATACATGAATAAGTTTAAAAGTCTCCCTAAAAATTAATTCAAAATTCGATCCTATCAAGAATTAAATAGGTTCAATGTTTCTTGATAGTCCAAGTACAATGTATCTTCTTCTGCAGCCTTTTGTATTCGGTTCATATCTGGAGCTTCGCTTATCCAATAAATGCGAGCCATATATGGATTTTGTAGTTCTCGAAGAGATCTACAACTTTCATCAAGGACTCAATTTCTTCCGGATAATATATAATGGTCAAAATCGTGAAACACAGTAGCTGCGCTTCAGTTTCCAGAGATTGCTGAATCTTCTAAGTTCAATGCATCTTGATAGTTCCATGTCTTGAATATCAGCCTTTTATTGCTAAATAAGACATAAAATATATAATAATAATACTTATACTTGCATTACCCGATTTTAATAAGATGTTCCAACTTGAATGTGATGCATCGGGTGTGGGGATTGGTGGTGTTTTAATACAAGAAAGTTCGCTCGTTGCGTACTTTAGTGAGAAACTAAAAGGGGCTGCACTTAATTATTCTACGTATGATAAAGAGTTGTATGCGTTGGTTCGTTGTTTACAAACATGGCAAAGCACTATTTACGGCCTAGAGAGTTCACCATCCACACTGATCACGAGTCTATCAAGTACTTAAAAGGGCAAGGGAAACTGAATAAGCGTCATATAAGATGGGTTGAGTTTATAGAGTCATTTCCTTATGTGATTAAGTATAAGAAGGGTAAGGATAACATAGTTGCTGATGCCTTATCTAGGCGTTATTCTTTTATCACTTCTATGCAAACCAAGTTGTTAGGATTTGAATCTATTAAGCATATGTATGAACGTGACGTTGATTTTGGGAAAATATTTGCTGCATGTCCTTCTCGTGATCAACCTGAATATTCTATTTTTGATGGATTCCTTTACAAGAATGATAAGTTATGTGTACCTCGTTGTTCTATGCGTGAGTTGTTTGTTAAGGAAACTCATGGGGGAGGTTTGATGGGACATTTTGGGGTAGATAAGACCTTAGACATGCTTAAGCAACATTTTTATTGGCCTAAGATGAAATCTGATGTGGTTAAATATTGTTCTTCGTGTTTAGTTTGCAAGCATGCTAAGGCTAGGTCACAACCACATGGGTTATACACACCACTTCCTATTCCCACTTCACCTTGGACTGATCTTTCCATGGACTTTGTCTTAGGTTTGCCACGAACTAGAATGGTCATGATTCGATTTTTGTGGTTGTTGATAGAATGTCTAAGATGGCACATTTCATTGCATGTAATAAGACTAATGATGCTTCGCTATTGCCGACTTGTTCTTTAAGGAAATAGTACGTTTGCATGGTGTGCCTAGATCCATAGTTAGTGACCGAGATACCAAGTTTATTAGCCACTTTTGGAGAGTGTTATGGAAGAAACTAGGTACATCCTTGTTATATTCCACTTCGTTTCACCCACAAACTGATGGTCAAACAGAGGTTACCAACCGTACTTTGGGTCAGTTACTTAGAACTGTGGTGGGTAAGAACCTTAGGACGTGGGAAACGTGTCTTCCATTTGTTGAATTTGCTTATAATCGTGCTCCTCACTCAGCTACTAAGGCTGCACCGTTTGAAGTTGTTTATGGTTTTTTACCCTCTGCTCCTTTCGAGTTTGTTCCTCTTCCTACAGGTACACACGTGAGCTTGGATGCGAAGACAAAGCCGCACTTGTTCGTGAATTGCATACTAAAGCTCGTTTGGAGGTTGAAAAAGCTACGGAGCGGTATCTCAAGCAAAGCTAATAAAGGGCGCAAAGAAATGATCTTCAAACCGGGAGATTGGGTATGGCTATACCTACGCAAGGAGCGTTTTTCACATCAACGCAAGAGCAAGCTGAATTACCGAGGTGATGGACCATTTCAAGTGCTACGCAAGGTGAATGACAACGCCTATGTCATAGATTTGCCACCGGATTGGACTATGTCTTCCACAATCAACGTTAAGGACTTGTCCCCGTTTGATGATCCTCATTATGATCCGAGGTCGATCCTTCCGAACCGGGAGGGAATGATGCACTCCAAGATGACCACCACGCATTCACAATCCCAAGGATCCTATTATTGTTCGAGATGGACCTATTACACGTTTTCAAGAGAAGAAGGCTCGAGAAGCTTATGCAAAGCTGGTCCAAGACGTTGGAAAGGAGAATGAGGCCTCGAGGATTGATGATCCAACTACTCTAAGTCTATTCATTGCTGATTGGGCTTAATGTGCGTAAAGGCCCAAGTATGGGGCGTTTTATGCATCATAATTGCTGAATATTTTGTGGACTTTTAATTATGCTATTTTTAATTAGGCCTTTTTATTTAATTGGAAGTAATATTCCGGCCCAACCGATAAAGTGGCGCCTTATTTCCTTAGGAATTAGGTTTTCTATTTTGCTATTTATAGTTGCCAAACATGAACGTATTAGAGATTATTTTGGAATCATAAATTGAATTTTATTCGAAACTTCCAGGGATTGGGTTTCTTCAATTATTCTGAGACGGAATAGTTGGGTGGTTCTCCTGAGATAGGATTATCACGAGACAATAATCATAGATTGGTTATTGTTGTTTATTCGCTTTGTGTGTTCCAAATAATCCACGAAATTCACTATCCAGAAATCAGCAATCTCCTCGTAAATAAACCCTAGATTCAACAATTCGTATGAACCCTAGAAATTGAGTGCCGAATCAATAAAAGGTTGAAGCTTTGATCTAGATCCTACAATCGCTTTGCTATCACCGGCGTGCCTTATTTATCGTTCTGGTCGATAACACATCAGTACTTCAATGAGAATTACAAACGATTTTTTTCGTACTTTGTTTCGTACCCATAGAGTACTTAACTGTGTGATTTTTGATTCCTTGTACAAGGCCATTCTGACCTCCGTTTTGCTTGCCGTTTGCGCCGGCGTGCCTTATTTATCGTTCGGTCGATACCACATCGCACTTCAAAGACAATTACAAACGTTTTTTTTCGTACTTTTTTTCGTTCACATAGAGTACTTAGGTGTGTGATTTTTGATTCCTTGTACAAGGCCATTCTGCCCTCCGTTTTGCTTGCCGTTTGCGCCGGCATACCTTATTTATCGTTCTGGTCGATAACACATCAGCACTTCAATCAGAATTACAAACTTTTTTTTTCGTACTTTGTTTTGTACCCATAGAGTACTTAACGGTGTGATTTTTGATTCCTTGTACAAGGCCATTCTGACCTCCGTTTTGCTTGCGTTTGCGCCGGCGTACCTTATTTATCGTTCTGGTCGATACCACATCAGTACTTCAAAGAGAATTACAAACGTTTTTTTTCGTACTTTTTTTCGTACCCATAGAGTACTTAACTGTGTGATTTTTGATTCCTTGTACAAGGCCATTCTTGCCTCCGTTTTGCTTGCCGTTTGCGCCGGCGTGCCTTATTTATCGTTCTGGTCGATATCACATCGCACTTTCAAAGAGAATTACAAACGTTTTTTAACGTACTCTTTTTCGTACCCATAGAGTACTTAACGGTGTGATTTTTGATTCCTTGTACAAGGCCATTCTGGCCTCCGTTTTGCTTGCCGTTTGCGCCGGCGTGCCTTATTTATCGTTCTGGTCGATAACACATCAGTACTTCAATGAGAATTACAAACTATTTTTTTCGTACTTTGTTTCGTACCCAAAGAGTACTTAACTGTGTGATTTTGATTCCTTGTACAAGGCCATTCCGACCTCCGTTTTGCTTGCCGTTTACGCCGGCGTGCCTTATTTATCGTTCTGGTCGATACCACATCGCACTTCAAAGAGAATTACAAACGTTTTTTTTCGTACTTTTTTTCGTACCCATAGAGTACTTAACCGTGTGATTTTTGATTCCTTGTACAAGGCCATTCTCGGCCTCCGTTTTGCTTGCCGTTTGCGCCGGCGTGCCTTATTTATCGTTCGGTCGATATCACATCGCACTTCAAAGAGAATTACAAACGATTTTTTTCGTACTTTGTTTCGTACCCATAGAGTACTTAACGGTGTGATTTTTGATTCCTTGTACAAGGCCATTCTGACCTCCGTTTTGCTTGCCGTTTGCGCCGGCGTGCCTTATTTATCGTTCTGGTCGATACCACATCGCACTTCAAAGACAATTACAAACGTTTTTTTTCGTACTTTTTTTCGTACACATAGAGTACTTAGCTGTGTGATTTTTGATTCCTTGTACAAGGCCATTCTGCCCTCCGTTTTGCTTGCCGTTTGCGCCGGCGTGCCTTATTTATCGTTCTGGTCGATAACACATCAGTACTTCAATGAGAATTACAAACGTTTTTTTTCGTACTTTGTTTTGTACCCATAGAGTACTTAACGGTGTGATTTTTGATTCCTTGTACAAGGCCATTCTGACCTCCGTTTTGCTTGCCGTTTGCGCCGGCGTGCCTTATTTATCGTTCTGGTCGATATCACATCGCACTTCAAAGATAATTACAAACGTTTTTTTTCGTACTTTTTTTCGTACCCATAGAGTACTTAACTGTGTGATTTTTGATTCCTTGTACAAGGCCATTCTGGCCTCCGTTTTGCTTGCCGTTTGCGCCGGCGTGCCTTATTTATCGTTCTGGTCGATATCACATCAGTACTTCAAAGAGAATTACAAACGTTTTTTTCGTACTCTTTTTCGTACCCATAGAGTACTTAACGGTGTGATTTTTGATTCTTTGTACAAGGCCATTCTGGCCTCCGTTTTGCTTGCCGTTTGCGCCGGCGTGTCTTATTTATCGTTCTGGTCGATATCACATTAGTACTTCAAAGAGAATTACAAACGTTTTTTTTCGTACTCTTTTTTGTACCCATTAGAGTACTTAACTGGTGTGATTTTTGATTCATTGTACAAGGCCATTCTGGCCTCCGTTTTGCTTGCCGTTTGCGCCGGCGTGCCTTATTTATCGTTCTGGTCGATATAACATCAGTATTTCGAAGAGAATTACAAACGTTTTTTTCGTACCCATAGAGTACTTAACTGTGTGATTTTTGATTCCTTGTACAAGGCCATTCTGGCCTCCATTTTTCTTGCCGTTTGCGCCGGCGTGCCTTATTTATCGTTCTGGTCGATAACACATCAGTACTTCAATGAGAATTACAAACGTTTTTTTTCGTACTTTGTTTTGTACCCATAGAGTACTTAACGGTGTGATTTTTGATTCCTTGTACAAGGCCATTCTGACCTCCGTTTTGCTTGCGTTTGCGCCGGCGTACCTTATTTATCGTTCTGGTCGATACCACATCAGTACTTCAAAGAGAATTACAAACGTTTTTTTTCGTACTTTTTTTCGTACCCATAGAGTACTTAACTCGTGTGATTTTTGATTCCTTGTACAAGGCCATCTCTCGCCTCCGTTTTGCTTGCCGTTTGCGCCGGCGTGCCTTATTTATCGTTCGGTCGATATCACATCGCATACTTCAAAGAGAATTACAAACGTTTTTTTTCGTACTTTTTTTCGTACCCATAGAGTACTTAACGTGTGATTTTTGATTCCTTGTACAAGGCCATTCTCGCCTCCGTTTTGCTTGCCGTTTGCGCCGGCGTGCCTTATTTATCGTTCGGTCGATATCACATCGCACTTCAAAGAGAATTACAAACGTTTTTTTTCGTACTTTTTTTCGTACCCATAGAGTACTTAACCGTGTGATTTTTGATTCCTTGTACAAGGCCATTCTCGCCTCCGTTTTGCTTGCCGTTTGCGCCGGCGTGCCTTATTTATCGTTCGGTCGATATCACATCGCACTTCAAAGAGAATTACAAACGTTTTTTTTCGTACTTTTTTTCGTACCCATAGAGTACTTAACCGTGTGATTTTTGATTCCTTGTACAAGGCCATTCTCGCCTCCGTTTTGCTTGCCGTTTGCGCCGGCGTGCCTTATTTATCGTTCGGTCGATATCACATCGTACTTCAAAGAGAATTACAAACGTTTTTTTCGTACTTTTTTTCGTACCCATAGAGTACTTAACTTTGTGATTTTTGATTCCTTGTACAAGGCCATTCTCGACCTCCGTTTTGCTTGCCGTTTGCGCCGGCGTGCCTTATTTATCGTTCGGTCGATAACACATCGCACTTCAAAGAGAATTACAAACGTTTTTTTTCGTACTTTTTTTCGTACCCATAAGAGTACTTAACCGTGTGATTTTTGATTCCTTGTACAAGGCCATTCTCGACCTCCGTTTTGCTTGCCGTTTGCGCCGGCGTGCCTTATTTATCGTTCGGTCGATATCACATCGTACTTCAAAGAGAATTACAAACGTTTTTTTTCGTACTTTTTTTTCGTACCCATAGAGTACTTAACGTGTGATTTTTGATTCCTTGTACAAGGCCATTCTCGGCCTCCGTTTTGCTTGCCGTTTGCGCCGGCGTGCCTTATTTATCGTTCGGTCGATAACACATCGCATACTTCAAAGAGAATTACAAACGTTTTTTTTCGTACTTTGTTTCGTACCCATAGAGTACTTAACGGTGTGATTTTTGATTCCTTGTACAAGGCCATTCTGACCTCCGTTTTGCTTGCCGTTTGCGCCGGCGTGCCTTATTTATCGTTCGGTCGATATCACATCGCATTTCAAAGAGAATTACAAACGTTTTTTTTCGTACTTTTTTCGTACCCATAGAGTACTTAACGGTGTGATTTTTGATTCCTTGTACAAGGCCATTCGGCCTCCGTTTTGCTTGCCGTTTGCGCCGGCGTGCCTTATTTATCGTTCGGTCGATACACATCGCATTTCAAAGAGAATTACAAACGTTTTTTTTCGTACTTTTTTTCGTACCCATAAGAGTACTTAACCGTGTGATTTTTGATTCCTTGTACAAGGCCATTCGACCTCCGTTTTGCTTGCCGTTTGTACCGCCGGCGTGCCTTATTTATCGTTCGGTCGATATCACATCGCACTTCAAAGAGAATTACAAACGTTTTTTTTCGTACTTTTTTTCGTACCCATAGAGTACTTAACGTGTGATTTTTGATTCCTTGTACAAGGCCATTCTCGCCTCCGTTTTGCTTGCCGTTTGCGCCGGCGTGCCTTATTTATCGTTCGGTCGATATCACATCGCACTTCAAAGAGAATTACAAACGTTTTTTTTCGTACTTTTTTTCGTACCCATAGAGTACTTAACGTGTGATTTTTGATTCCTTGTACAAGGCCATTCTCGCCTCCGTTTTGCTTGCCGTTTGCGCCGGCGTGCCTTATTTATCGTTCGGTCGATATCACATCGCACTTCAAAGAGAATTACAAACGTTTTTTTCGTACTTTTTTTCGTACCCATAGAGTACTTAACGTGTGATTTTTGATTCCTTGTACAAGGCCATTCTCGGCCTCCGTTTTGCTTGCCGTTTGCGCCGGCGTGCCTTATTTATCGTTCGGTCGATATCACATCGCACTTCAAAGAGAATTACAAACGTTTTTTTTCGTACTTTTTTTCGTACCCATAGAGTACTTAACCGTGTGATTTTTGATTCCTTGTACAAGGCCATTCTCGCCTCCGTTTTGCTTGCCGTTTGCGCCGGCGTGCCTTATTTATCGTTCGGTCGATATCACATCGCACTTCAAAGAGAATTACAAACGTTTTTTTTCGTACTTTTTTTCGTACCCATAGAGTACTTAACCGTGTGATTTTTGATTCCTTGTACAAGGCCATTCTCGGCCTCCGTTTTGCTTGCCGTTTGCGCCGGCGTGCCTTATTTATCGTTCGGTCGATATCACATCGTTTCAAAGAGAATTACAAACGTTTTTTTTCGTACTTTTTTTCGTACCCATAGAGTACTTAACTCGTGTGATTTTTGATTCCTTGTACAAGGCCATTCTCGGCCTCCGTTTTGCTTGCCGTTTGCGCCGGCGTGCCTTATTTATCGTTCGGTCGATATCACATCGCATTTCAAAGAGAATTACAAACGTTTTTTTTCGTACTTTTTTTCGTACCCATAGAGTACTTAACGGTGTGATTTTTGATTCCTTGTACAAGGCCATTCTCGGCCTCCGTTTTGCTTGCCGTTTGCGCCGGCGTGCCTTATTTATCGTTCGGTCGATAACACATCGTACTTC
Source organism: Gentiana straminea (assembly GCA_036785695.1). Lineage (NCBI taxonomy): Eukaryota > Viridiplantae > Streptophyta > Magnoliopsida > Gentianales > Gentianaceae > Gentiana > Gentiana straminea. Next base: position 64,732 of record JAVUPR010000091.1, on the reverse strand, counting down.
AAAGAGAATTACAAACGTTTTTTTTCGTACTTTGTTTCGTACCCATAGAGTACTTAACCGTGTGATTTTTGATTCCTTGTACAAGGCCATTCTCGACCTCCGTTTTGCTTGCCGTTTGCGCCGGCGTGCCTTATTTATCGTTCGGTCGATATCACATCGTACTTCAAAGAGAATTACAAACGTTTTTTTTCGTACTTTTTTTGTACCCATAGAGTACTTAACGTGTGATTTTTGATTCCTTGTACAAGGCCATTCTCGCCTCCGTTTTGCTTGCCGTTTGCGCCGGCGTGCCTTATTTATCGTTCGGTCGATAACACATCGTACTTCAAAGAGAATTACAAACGTTTTTTTTCGTACTTTGTTTTGTACCCATAGAGTACTTAACCGTGTGATTTTTGATTCCTTGTACAAGGCCATTCTGACCTCCGTTTTGCTTGCCGTTTGCGCCGGCGTGCCTTATTTATCGTTCGGTCGATATCACATCGTACTTCAAAGAGAATTACAAACGTTTTTTTTCGTACTTTTTTTCGTACCCATAGAGTACTTAACCGTGTGATTTTTGATTCCTTGTACAAGGCCATTCTCGCCTCCGTTTTGCTTGCCGTTTGCGCCGGCGTGCCTTATTTATCGTTCGGTCGATATCACATCGCACTTCAAAGAGAATTACAAACGTTTTTTTCGTACTTTTTTCGTACCCAAAGAGTACTTAACTGTGTGATTTTTGATACCTTGTACAAGGCCATTCTGACCTCCGTTTTGCTTGCCGTTTGCGCCGGCGTGCCTTATTTATCGTTCTGGTCGATATCACATCGCACTTCAAAGAGAATTACAAACGTTTTTTTTCGTACTTTTTTTCGTACCCATAGAGTACTTAACCGTGTGATTTTTGATTCCTTGTACAAGGCCATTCTCGCCTCCGTTTTGCTTGCCGTTTGCGCCGGCGTGCCTTATTTATCGTTCGGTCGATATCACATCGCACTTCAAAGAGAATTACAAACGTTTTTTTTCGTACTTTTTTTCGTACCCATAGAGTACTTAACGGTGTGATTTTTGATTCCTTGTACAAGGCCATTCTCGCCTCCGTTTTGCTTGCCGTTTGCGCCGGCGTGCCTTATTTATCGTTCGGTCGATAACACATCGTACTTCAAAGAGAATTACAAACGTTTTTTTTCGTACTTTTTTCGTACCCATAGAGTACTTAACCGTGTGATTTTTGATTCCTTGTACAAGGCCATTCGACCTCCGTTTTGCTTGCCGTTTGCGCCGGCGTGCCTTATTTATCGTTCGGTCGATATCACATCGCATTTCAAAGAGAATTACAAACGTTTTTTTTCGTACTTTTTTTCGTACCCATAGAGTACTTAACGGTGTGATTTTTGATTCCTTGTACAAGGCCATTCTGGCCTCCGTTTTGCTTGCCGTTTGCGCCGGCGTGCCTTATTTATCGTTCTGGTCGATATCACATCAGCACTTCAAAGAGAATTACAAACGTTTTTTTTCGTACTTTTTTTCGTACCCATAGAGTACTTAACTGTGTGATTTTTGATTCCTTGTACAAGGCCATTCTGACCTCCGTTTTGCTTGCCGTTTGCGCCGGCGTGCCTTATTTATCGTTCTGGTCGATATCACATCAGTACTTCAAAGAGAATTACAAACGTTTTTTTCGTACTTTTTTTCGTACCCATAGAGTACTTAACTGTGTGATTTTTGATTCCTTGTACAAGGCCATTCTGGCCTCCGTTTTGCTTGCCGTTTGCGCCGGCGTGCCTTATTTATCGTTCGGTCGATATCACATCGCACTTCAAAGAGAATTACAAACGTTTTTTTTCGTACTTTTTTTCGTACCCATAGAGTACTTAACCGTGTGATTTTTGATTCCTTGTACAAGGCCATTCGACCTCCGTTTTGCTTGCCGTTTGCGCCGGCGTGCCTTATTTATCGTTCGGTCGATATCACATCGTACTTCAAAGAGAATTACAAACGTTTTTTTTCGTACTTTTTTTCGTACCCATAGAGTACTTAACCGTGTGATTTTTGATTCCTTGTACAAGGCCATTCTTGCCTCCGTTTTGCTTGCCGTTTGCGCCGGCGTGCCTTATTTATCGTTCGGTCGATATCACATCGCACTTCAAAGAGAATTACAAACGTTTTTTTTCGTACTTTTTTTCGTACCCATAGAGTACTTAACGGTGTGATTTTTGATTCCTTGTACAAGGCCATTCTCGCCTCCGTTTTGCTTGCCGTTTGCGCCGGCGTGCCTTATTTATCGTTCGGTCGATAACACATCGCACTTCAAAGAGAATTACAAACGTATTTTTTTCGTACTTTGTTTCGTACCCAAAGAGTACTTAACCGTGATTTTTGATTCCTTGTACAAGGCCATTCTCGACTCTCCGTTTTGCTTGCCGTTTGCGCCGGCGTGCCTTATTTATCGTTCGGTCGATACCACATCGCACTTCAAAGAGAATTACAAACGTTTTTTTTCGTACTTTTTTTTGTACCCATAGAGTACTTAACCGTGTGATTTTTGATTCCTTGTACAAGGCCATTCTCGCCTCCGTTTTGCTTGCCGTTTGCGCCGGCGTGCCTTATTTATCGTTCGGTCGATATCACATCGCACTTCAAAGAGAATTACAAACGTTTTTTTTCGTACTTTTTTTGTACCCATAGAGTACTTAACGTGTGATTTTTGATTCCTTGTACAAGGCCATTCTCGGCCTCCGTTTTGCTTGCCGTTTGCGCCGGCGTGCCTTATTTATCGTTCGGTCGATATCACATCGCATTTCAAAGAGAATTACAAACGTTTTTTTTCGTACTTTTTTTCGTACCCATAGAGTACTTAACCGTGTGATTTTTGATTCCTTGTACAAGGCCATTCGGCCTCCGTTTTGCTTGCCGTTTGCGCCGGCGTGCCTTATTTATCGTTCGGTCGATATCACATCGCACTTCAAAGAGAATTACAAACGTTTTTTTTCGTACTTTTTTTTCGTACCCATAGAGTACTTAACCGTGTGATTTTTGATTCCTTGTACAAGGCCATTCTCGCCTCCGTTTTGCTTGCCGTTTGCGCCGGCGTGCCTTATTTATCGTTCGGTCGATATCACATCGCACTTCAAAGAGAATTACAAACGTTTTTTTCGTACTTTGTTTCGTACCCATAGAGTACTTAACCGTGTGATTTTTGATTCCTTGTACAAGGCCATTCGACCTCCGTTTTGCTTGCCGTTTGCGCCGGCGTGCCTTATTTATCGTTCGGTCGATACCACATCGCATTTCAAAGAGAATTACAAACGTTTTTTCGTACTTTTTTTCGTACCCATAGAGTACTTAACCGTGTGATTTTTGATTCCTTGTACAAGGCCATTCTCGCCTCCGTTTTGCTTGCCGTTTGCGCCGGCGTGCCTTATTTATCGTTCGGTCGATAACACATCGTACTTCAAAGAGAATTACAAACGTTTTTTTTCGTACTTTTTTTGTACCCATAGAGTACTTAACGGTGTGATTTTTGATTCCTTGTACAAGGCCATTCTCGGCCTCCGTTTTGCTTGCCGTTTGCGCCGGCGTGCCTTATTTATCGTTCGGTCGATATCACATCGCACTTCAAAGAGAATTACAAACGTTTTTTTTTCGTACTTTTTTCGTACCCATAGAGTACTTAACGTGTGTGATTTTTGATTCCTTGTACAAGGCCATTCTCGACCTCCGTTTTGCTTGCCGTTTGCGCCGGCGTGCCTTATTTATCGTTCGGTCGATATCACATCGCACTTCAAAGAGAATTACAAACGTTTTTTTTCGTACTTTTTTTCGTACCCATAGAGTACTTAACCGTGTGATTTTTGATTCCTTGTACAAGGCCATTCTTGCCTCCGTTTTGCTTGCCGTTTGCGCCGGCGTGCCTTATTTATCGTTCGGTCGATATCACATCGTACTTCAAAGAGAATTACAAACGTTTTTTTTCGTACTTTTTTCGTACCCATAGAGTACTTAACGGTGTGATTTTTGATTCCTTGTACAAGGCCATTCTGGCCTCCGTTTTGCTTGCCGTTTGCGCCGGCGTGCCTTATTTATCGTTCGGTCGATAACACATCGCACTTCAAAGAGAATTACAAACGTTTTTTTTCGTACTTTGTTTCGTACCCATAGAGTACTTAACGTGTGATTTTTGATTCCTTGTACAAGGCCATTCCGACCTCCGTTTTGCTTGCCGTTTGCGCCGGCGTGCCTTATTTATCGTTCGGTCGATACCACATCGCATTTTCAAAGAGAATTACAAACGTTTTTTTCGTACTTTTTTTTCGTACCCATAGAGTACTTAACCGTGTGATTTTTGATTCCTTGTACAAGGCCATTCTCGTCCTCCGTTTTGCTTGCCGTTTGCGCCGGCGTGCCTTATTTATCGTTCGGTCGATATCACATCGCACTTCAAAGAGAATTACAAACGTTTTTTTTCGTACTTTGTTTCGTACCCATAGAGTACTTAACCGTGTGATTTTTGATTCCTTGTACAAGGCCATTCGACCTCCGTTTTGCTTGCCGTTTGCGCCGGCGTGCCTTATTTATCGTTCGGTCGATACACATCGTACTTCAAAGAGAATTACAAACGTTTTTTTTCGTACTTTTTTTCGTACCCATAGAGTACTTAACTTTGTGATTTTTGATTCCTTGTACAAGGCCATTCTGGCCTCCGTTTTGCTTGCCGTTTGCGCCGGCGTGCCTTATTTATCGTTCGGTCGATAACACATCGTACTTCAAAGAGAATTACAAACGTTTTTTTTCGTACTTTTTTTGTACCCATAGAGTACTTAACGGTGTGATTTTTGATTCCTTGTACAAGGCCATTCTCGGCCTCCGTTTTGCTTGCCGTTTGCGCCGGCGTGCCTTATTTATCGTTCGGTCGATAACACATCGCACTTCAAAGAGAATTACAAACGTTTTTTTCGTACTTTTTTTGTACCCATAGAGTACTTAACGGTGTGATTTTTGATTCCTTGTACAAGGCCATTCTCGACCTCCGTTTTGCTTGCCGTTTGCGCCGGCGTGCCTTATTTATCGTTCGGTCGATATCACATCGCACTTCAAAGAGAATTACAAACGTTTTTTTTCGTACTTTTTTCGTACCCATAGAGTACTTAACGGTGTGATTTTTGATTCCTTGTACAAGGCCATTCTCGGCCTCCGTTTTGCTTGCCGTTTGCGCCGGCGTGCCTTATTTATCGTTCGGTCGATAACACATCGCACTTCAAAGAGAATTACAAACGTTTTTTTTCGTACTTTGTTTCGTACCCATAGAGTACTTAACTTAACGGTGTGATTTTTGATTCCTTGTACAAGGCCATTCGACCTCCGTTTTGCTTGCCGTTTGCGCCGGCGTGCCTTATTTATCGTTCGGTCGATAACACATCGCACTTCAAAGAGAATTACAAACGTTTTTTTCGTACTTTTTTCGTACCCATAGAGTACTTAACGTGTGATTTTTGATTCCTTGTACAAGGCCATTCTTGCCTCCGTTTTGCTTGCCGTTTGCGCCGGCGTGCCTTATTTATCGTTCGGTCGATATCACATCGCACTTCAAAGAGAATTACAAACGTTTTTTTTTTTCGTACTTTTTTTCGTACCCATAGAGTACTTAACGGTGTGATTTTTGATTCCTTGTACAAGGCCATTCGGCCTCCGTTTTGCTTGCCGTTTGCGCCGGCGTGCCTTATTTATCGTTCGGTCGATATCACATCGCACTTCAAAGAGAATTACAAACGTTTTTTTTGTACTTTGTTTCGTACCCATAGAGTACTTAACTCGTGTGATTTTTGATTCCTTGTACAAGGCCATTCTCGACCTCCGTTTTGCTTGCCGTTTGCGCCGGCGTGCCTTATTTATCGTTCGGTCGATATCACATCGCACTTCAAAGAGAATTACAAACGTTTTTTTCGTACTTTTTTTTGTACCCATAGAGTACTTAACCGTGTGATTTTTGATTCCTTGTACAAGGCCATTCTCGGCCTCCGTTTTGCTTGCCGTTTGCGCCGGCGTGCCTTATTTATCGTTCGGTCGATATCACATCGTACTTCAAAGAGAATTACAAACGTTTTTTTCGTACTTTTTTTCGTACCCATAGAGTACTTAACTCGTGTGATTTTTGATTCCTTGTACAAGGCCATTCTCGCCTCCGTTTTGCTTGCCGTTTGCGCCGGCGTGCCTTATTTATCGTTCGGTCGATATCACATCGCACTTCAAAGAGAATTACAAACGTTTTTTTTCGTACTTTTTTTCGTACCCATAGAGTACTTAACTCGTGTGATTTTTGATTCCTTGTACAAGGCCATTCTCGCCTCCGTTTTGCTTGCCGTTTGCGCCGGCGTGCCTTATTTATCGTTCGGTCGATATCACATCGCACTTCAAAGAGAATTACAAACGTTTTTTTTCGTACTTTTTTTCGTACCCATAGAGTACTTAACTCGTGTGATTTTTGATTCCTTGTACAAGGCCATTCTCGCCTCCGTTTTGCTTGCCGTTTGCGCCGGCGTGCCTTATTTATCGTTCGGTCGATATCACATCGTACTTCAAAGAGAATTACAAACGTTTTTTTCGTACTTTGTTTCGTACCCATAGAGTACTTAACTCGTGTGATTTTTGATTCCTTGTACAAGGCCATTCTCGACCTCCGTTTTGCTTGCCGTTTGCGCCGGCGTGCCTTATTTATCGTTCGGTCGATATCACATCGTTTTCAAAGAGAATTACAAACGTTTTTTTTCGTACTTTTTTTTCGTACCCATAGAGTACTTAACCGTGTGATTTTTGATTCCTTGTACAAGGCCATTCTCGCCTCCGTTTTGCTTGCCGTTTGCGCCGGCGTGCCTTATTTATCGTTCGGTCGATAACACATCAGTACTTCAATGAGAATTACAAACTTTTTTTTCGTACTTTTTTTGTACCCATAGAGTACTTAACGGTGTGATTTTTGATTCCTTGTACAAGGCCATTCTCACCTCCGTTTTGCTTGCCGTTTGCGCCGGCGTGCCTTATTTATCGTTCTAGTCGATATCACATCAGTACTTCAAAGATAATTACAAACGTTTTTTTTCGTACTTTTTTTCGTACCCATAGAGTACTTAACTGTGTGATTTTTGATTCCTTGTACAAGGCCATTCTCGCCTCCGTTTTGCTTGCCGTTTGCGCCGGCGTGCCTTATTTATCGTTCGGTCGATATCACATCGTACTTCAAAGAGAATTACAAACGTTTTTTTTCGTACTTTGTTTCGTACCCAAAGAGTACTTAACTCGTGTGATTTTTGATTCCTTGTACAAGGCCATTCTACCTCCGTTTTGCTTGCCGTTTGCGCCGGCGTGCCTTATTTATCGTTCGGTCGATAACACATCGCACTTCAAAGAGAATTACAAACGTTTTTTTTCGTACTTTTTTTCGTACCCATAGAGTACTTAACCGTGTGATTTTTGATTCCTTGTACAAGGCCATTCTTGCCTCCGTTTTGCTTCCCGTTTGCGCCGGCGTGCCTTATTTATCGTTCTGGTCGATATCACATCAGTACTTCAAAGAGAATTACAAACGTTTTTTAGCGTACTCTTTTTCGTACCCATAGAGTACTTAACGGTGTGATTTTTGATTCCTTGTACAAGGCCATTCTGGCCTCCGTTTTGCTTGCCGTTTGCACCGGCGTGCCTTATTTATCGTTCGGTCGATAACACATCGTACTTCAAAGAGAATTACAAACTATTTTTTCGTACTTTGTTTCGTACCCAAAGAGTACTTAACCGTGTGATTTTGATTCCTTGTACAAGGCCATTCTCGACCTCCGTTTTGCTTGCCGTTTGCGCCGGCGTGCCTTATTTATCGTTCGGTCGATACCACATCGTACTTCAAAGAGAATTACAAACGTTTTTTTTCGTACTTTTTTTCGTACCCATAGAGTACTTAACCGTGTGATTTTTGATTCCTTGTACAAGGCCATTCTCGGCCTCCGTTTTGCTTGCCGTTTGCGCCGGCGTGCCTTATTTATCGTTCGGTCGATATCACATCGCACTTCAAAGAGAATTACAAACGATTTTTTTCGTACTTTGTTTCGTACCCATAGAGTACTTAACCGTGTGATTTTTGATTCCTTGTACAAGGCCATTCTCGACCTCCGTTTTGCTTGCCGTTTGCGCCGGCGTGCCTTATTTATCGTTCGGTCGATACCACATCGTACTTCAAAGAGAATTACAAACGTTTTTTTTCGTACTTTTTTTCGTACACATAGAGTACTTAACCGTGTGATTTTTGATTCCTTGTACAAGGCCATTCTCGCCTCCGTTTTGCTTGCCGTTTGCGCCGGCGTGCCTTATTTATCGTTCGGTCGATATCACATCGCACTTCAAAGAGAATTACAAACGTTTTTTTTCGTACTTTGTTTCGTACCCATAGAGTACTTAACCGTGTGATTTTTGATTCCTTGTACAAGGCCATTCGACCTCCGTTTTGCTTGCCGTTTGCGCCGGCGTGCCTTATTTATCGTTCGGTCGATAACACATCGCACTTCAAAGAGAATTACAAACGTTTTTTTTCGTACTTTTTTTCGTACCCATAGAGTACTTAACTCGTGTGATTTTTGATTCCTTGTACAAGGCCATTCTTGCCTCCGTTTTGCTTGCCGTTTGCGCCGGCGTGCCTTATTTATCGTTCGGTCGATATCACATCGCACTTCAAAGAGAATTACAAACGTTTTTTTTCGTACTTTTTTTCGTACCCATAGAGTACTTAACGGTGTGATTTTTGATTCCTTGTACAAGGCCATTCTCGCCTCCGTTTTGCTTGCCGTTTGCGCCGGCGTGCCTTATTTATCGTTCGGTCGATAACACATCGCACTTCAAAGAGAATTACAAACGTTTTTTTTCGTACTTTTTTTCGTACCCATAAGAGTACTTAACTCGTGTGATTTTGATTCCTTGTACAAGGCCATTCTCGACCTCCGTTTTGCTTGCCGTTTGCGCCGGCGTGCCTTATTTATCGTTCGGTCGATACCACATCGTACTTCAAAGAGAATTACAAACGTTTTTTTTCGTACTTTTTTTCGTACCCATAGAGTACTTAACTCGTGTGATTTTTGATTCCTTGTACAAGGCCATTCGGCCTCCGTTTTGCTTGCCGTTTGCGCCGGCGTGCCTTATTTATCGTTCGGTCGATATCACATCGTACTTCAAAGAGAATTACAAACGTTTTTTTTCGTACTTTTTTCGTACCCATAGAGTACTTAACTCGTGTGATTTTTGATTCCTTGTACAAGGCCATTCGGCCTCCGTTTTGCTTGCCGTTTGCGCCGGCGTGCCTTATTTATCGTTCGGTCGATATCACATCGCACTTCAAAGAGAATTACAAACGTTTTTTTTCGTACTTTTTTTCGTACCCATAGAGTACTTAACTGTGTGATTTTTGATTCCTTGTACAAGGCCATTCTCGGCCTCCGTTTTGCTTGCCGTTTGCGCCGGCGTGCCTTATTTATCGTTCGGTCGATATCACATCGTACTTCAAAGAGAATTACAAACGTTTTTTTTCGTACTTTTTTTTCGTACCCATAGAGTACTTAACTGTGTGATTTTTGATTCCTTGTACAAGGCCATTCTCGGCCTCCGTTTTGCTTGCCGTTTGCGCCGGCGTGCCTTATTTATCGTTCGGTCGATACCACATCGTACTTCAAAGAGAATTACAAACGTTTTTTTTCGTACTTTTTTTCGTACCCATAGAGTACTTAACCGTGTGATTTTTGATTCCTTGTACAAGGCCATTCTCGCCTCCGTTTTGCTTGCCGTTTGCGCCGGCGTGCCTTATTTATCGTTCGGTCGATAACACATCGCACTTCAATGAGAATTACAAACGTTTTTTTTTCGTACTTTTTTTGTACCCATAGAGTACTTAACGGTGTGATTTTTGATTCCTTGTACAAGGCCATTCTCACCTCCGTTTTGCTTGCCGTTTGCGCCGGCGTGCCTTATTTATCGTTCGGTCGATATCACATCGCACTTCAAAGAGAATTACAAACGTTTTTTTTTCGTACTTTTTTTCGTACCCATAGAGTACTTAACCGTGTGATTTTTGATTCCTTGTACAAGGCCATTCTCGCCTCCGTTTTGCTTGCCGTTTGCGCCGGCGTGCCTTATTTATCGTTCGGTCGATATCACATCGCACTTTCAAAGAGAATTACAAACGTTTTTTTTCATACTTTTTTCGTACCCATAAGAGTACTTAACCGTGTGATTTTTGATTCCTTGTACAAGGCCATTCGACCTCCGTTTTGCTTGCCGTTTGCGCCGGCGTGCCTTATTTATCGTTCGGTCGATAACACATCGCACTTCAAAGAGAATTACAAACGTTTTTTTTCGTACTTTTTTTCGTACCCATAGAGTACTTAACCGTGTGATTTTTGATTCCTTGTACAAGGCCATTCTTGCCTCCGTTTTGCTTGCCGTTTGCGCCGGCGTGCCTTATTTATCGTTCGGTCGATATCACATCGCACTTCAAAGAGAATTACAAACGTTTTTTTTCGTACTTTTTTTCGTACCCATAGAGTACTTAACGGTGTGATTTTTGATTCCTTGTACAAGGCCATTCTCGGCCTCCGTTTTGCTTGCCGTTTGCGCCGGCGTGCCTTATTTATCGTTCGGTCGATAACACATCGCATACTTCAAAGAGAATTACAAACTATTTTTTCGTACTTTGTTTCGTACCCAAAGAGTACTTAACTCGTGTGATTTTGATTCCTTGTACAAGGCCATTCTCGACCTCCGTTTTGCTTGCCGTTTGCGCCGGCGTGCCTTATTTATCGTTCGGTCGATACCACATCGTCAAGTACTTCAAAGAGAATTACAAACGTTTTTTTTCGTACTTTTTTTCGTACCCATAGAGTACTTAACCGTGTGATTTTTGATTCCTTGTACAAGGCCATTCTCGCCTCCGTTTTGCTTGCCGTTTGCGCCGGCGTGCCTTATTTATCGTTCGGTCGATATCACATCGTACTTCAAAGAGAATTACAAACGTTTTTTTTCGTACTTTTTTCGTACCCATAGAGTACTTAACTCGTGTGATTTTTGATTCCTTGTACAAGGCCATTCTCGCCTCCGTTTTGCTTGCCGTTTGCGCCGGCGTGCCTTATTTATCGTTCGGTCGATATCACATCGTACTTCAAAGAGAATTACAAACGTTTTTTTTCGTACTTTTTTTCGTACCCATAGAGTACTTAACTTTGTGATTTTTGATTCCTTGTACAAGGCCATTCCGCCTCCGTTTTGCTTGCCGTTTGCGCCGGCGTGCCTTATTTATCGTTCGGTCGATATCACATCGTACTTCAAAGAGAATTACAAACGTTTTTTTTCGTACTTTTTTTTGTACCCATAGAGTACTTAACGGTGTGATTTTTGATTCCTTGTACAAGGCCATTCTCGCCTCCGTTTTGCTTGCCGTTTGCGCCGGCGTGCCTTATTTATCGTTCGTCGATATCACATCGTACTTCAAAGAGAATTACAAACGTTTTTTTTCGTACTTTTTTTCGTACCCATTGAGTACTTAACTCGTGTGATTTTTGATTCCTTGTACAAGGCCATTCTCGGCCTCCGTTTTGCTTGCCGTTTGCGCCGGCGTGCCTTATTTATCGTTCGGTCGATATCACATCGCTTCAAAGAGAATTACAAACGTTTTTTTTCGTACTTTTTTTCGTACCCATAGAGTACTTAACGTGTGATTTTTGATTCCTTGTACAAGGCCATTCGACCTCCGTTTTGCTTGCCGTTTGCGCCGGCGTGCCTTATTTATCGTTCGGTCGATATCACATCGCATACTTCAAAGAGAATTACAAACGTTTTTTTTCGTACTTTTTTTCGTACCCATAGAGTACTTAACCGTGTGATTTTTGATTCCTTGTACAAGGCCATTCTTGCCTCCGTTTTGCTTGCCGTTTGCGCCGGCGTGCCTTATTTATCGTTCGGTCGATATCACATCGCACTTCAAAGAGAATTACAAACGTTTTTTTTTCGTACTTTTTTTCGTACCCATAGAGTACTTAACGGTGTGATTTTTGATTCCTTGTACAAGGCCATTCTCGGCCTCCGTTTTGCTTGCCGTTTGCGCCGGCGTGCCTTATTTATCGTTCGGTCGATAACACATCGCACTTCAAAGAGAATTACAAACTATTTTTTTCGTACTTTGTTTCGTACCCAAAGAGTACTTAACCGTGTGATTTTGATTCCTTGTACAAGGCCATTCGACCTCCGTTTTGCTTGCCGTTTGCGCCGGCGTGCCTTATTTATCGTTCGGTCGATATCACATCGCACTTCAAAGAGAATTACAAACGTTTTTTTTCGTACTTTTTTTCGTACCCATAGAGTACTTAACCGTGTGATTTTTGATTCCTTGTACAAGGCCATTCTCGCCTCCGTTTTGCTTGCCGTTTGCGCCGGCGTGCCTTATTTATCGTTCGGTCGATATCACATCGCACTTCAAAGAGAATTACAAACGTTTTTTTTCGTACTTTTTTCGTACCCATAGAGTACTTAACCGTGTGATTTTTGATTCCTTGTACAAGGCCATTCGACCTCCGTTTTGCTTGCCGTTTGCGCCGGCGTGCCTTATTTATCGTTCGGTCGATAACACATCGTACTTCAAAGAGAATTACAAACGTTTTTTTTTCGTACTTTTTTTCGTACCCATAGAGTACTTAACTGTGTGATTTTTGATTCCTTGTACAAGGCCATTCTTGCCTCCGTTTTGCTTGCCGTTTGCGCCGGCGTGCCTTATTTATCGTTCGGTCGATATCACATCGCACTTCAAAGAGAATTACAAACGTTTTTTTTCGTACTTTTTTTCGTACCCATAGAGTACTTAACGTGTGATTTTTGATTCCTTGTACAAGGCCATTCTCGCCTCCGTTTTGCTTGCCGTTTGCGCCGGCGTGCCTTATTTATCGTTCGGTCGATATCACATCGTACTTCAAAGAGAATTACAAACGTTTTTTTTCGTACTTTGTTTCGTACCCATAGAGTACTTAACCGTGTGATTTTTGATTCCTTGTACAAGGCCATTCGACCTCCGTTTTGCTTGCCGTTTGCGCCGGCGTGCCTTATTTATCGTTCGGTCGATATCACATCGCACTTCAAAGAGAATTACAAACGTTTTTTTTCGTACTTTTTTTCGTACCCATAGAGTACTTAACCGTGTGATTTTTGATTCCTTGTACAAGGCCATTCGGCCTCCGTTTTGCTTGCCGTTTGCGCCGGCGTGCCTTATTTATCGTTCGGTCGATATCACATCGCACTTCAAAGAGAATTACAAACGTTTTTTTTCGTACTTTTTTTCGTACCCATAGAGTACTTAACTCGTGTGATTTTTGATTCCTTGTACAAGGCCATTCTGGCCTCCGTTTTGCTTGCCGTTTGCGCCGGCGTGCCTTATTTATCGTTCGGTCGATATCACATCGCATTTCAAAGAGAATTACAAACGTTTTTTTTCGTACTTTTTTTCGTACCCATAGAGTACTTAACTCGTGTGATTTTTGATTCCTTGTACAAGGCCATTCTCGCCTCCGTTTTGCTTGCCGTTTGCGCCGGCGTGCCTTATTTATCGTTCGGTCGATATCACATCGCACTTCAAAGAGAATTACAAACGTTTTTTTTCGTACTTTTTTCGTACCCATAGAGTACTTAACGTGTGATTTTTGATTCCTTGTACAAGGCCATTCGGCGCCTCCGTTTTGCTTGCCGTTTGCGCCGGCGTGCCTTATTTATCGTTCGGTCGATAACACATCGCACTTCAAAGAGAATTACAAACGTTTTTTTTTTCGTACTTTTTTTGTACCCATAGAGTACTTAACGGTGTGATTTTTGATTCCTTGTACAAGGCCATTCTCGCCTCCGTTTTGCTTGCCGTTTGCGCCGGCGTGCCTTATTTATCGTTCGGTCGATATCACATCGCACTTCAAAGAGAATTACAAACGTTTTTTTTCGTACTTTTTTTCGTACCCATAGAGTACTTAACGTGTGATTTTTGATTCCTTGTACAAGGCCATTCTCGGCCTCCGTTTTGCTTGCCGTTTGCGCCGGCGTGCCTTATTTATCGTTCGGTCGATATCACATCGCACTTCAAAGAGAATTACAAACGTTTTTTTTTCGTACTTTTTTTCGTACCCATAGAGTACTTAACCGTGTGATTTTTGATTCCTTGTACAAGGCCATTCTCGACCTCCGTTTTGCTTGCCGTTTGCGCCGGCGTGCCTTATTTATCGTTCGGTCGATATCACATCGTACTTCAAAGAGAATTACAAACGTTTTTTTTCGTACTTTTTTTCGTACCCATAGAGTACTTAACTCGTGTGATTTTTGATTCCTTGTACAAGGCCATTCTCGCCTCCGTTTTGCTTGCCGTTTGCGCCGGCGTGCCTTATTTATCGTTCGGTCGATATCACATCGATTTCAAAGAGAATTACAAACGTTTTTTTTCGTACTTTTTTTCGTACCCATAGAGTACTTAACGGTGTGATTTTTGATTCCTTGTACAAGGCCATTCTCGCCTCCGTTTTGCTTGCCGTTTGCGCCGGCGTGCCTTATTTATCGTTCGGTCGATATCACATCGACTTCAAAGAGAATTACAAACGTTTTTTTTCGTACTTTTTTCGTACCCATAGAGTACTTAACGTGTGATTTTTGATTCCTTGTACAAGGCCATTCGACCTCCGTTTTGCTTGCCGTTTGCGCCGGCGTGCCTTATTTATCGTTCGGTCGATACCACATCGTACTTCAAAGAGAATTACAAACGTTTTTTTTCGTACTTTTTTTCGTACCCATAGAGTACTTAACTCGTGTGATTTTTGATTCCTTGTACAAGGCCATTCTCGCCTCCGTTTTGCTTGCCGTTTGCGCCGGCGTGCCTTATTTATCGTTCGTCGATATCACATCGTACTTCAAAGAGAATTACAAACGTTTTTTTTCGTACTTTTTTCGTACCCATAGAGTACTTAACGTGTGATTTTTGATTCCTTGTACAAGGCCATTCGACCTCCGTTTTGCTTGCCGTTTGCGCCGGCGTGCCTTATTTATCGTTCGGTCGATATCACATCGCACTTCAAAGAGAATTACAAACGTTTTTTTTCGTACTTTTTTTTTTTCGTACCCATAGAGTACTTAACTTTGTGATTTTTGATTCCTTGTACAAGGCCATTCTGGCCTCCGTTTTGCTTGCCGTTTGCGCCGGCGTGCCTTATTTATCGTTCGGTCGATAACACATCGCACTTCAAAGAGAATTACATACTTTTTTTTTCGTACTTTGTTTTGTACCCATAGAGTACTTAACGGTGTGATTTTTGATTCCTTGTACAAGGCCATTCTCACCTCCGTTTTGCTTGCCGTTTGCGCCGGCGTGCCTTATTTATCGTTCTAGTCGATATCACATCACATACTTCAAAGAGAATTACAAACGTTTTTTTTCGTACTTTTTTTCGTACCCATTGAGTACTTAACGTGTGATTTTTGATTCCTTGTACAAGGCCATTCTCGGCCTCCGTTTTGCTTGCCGTTTGCGCCGGCGTGCCTTATTTATCGTTCGGTCGATATCACATCGCACTTCAAAGAGAATTACAAACGTATTTTTTTCATACTTTGTTTCGTACCCAAAGAGTACTTAACCGTGTGATTTTTGATTCCTTGTACAAGGTCATTCGACCTCCGTTTTGCTTGCCGTTTGCGCCGGCGTGCCTTATTTATCGTTCGGTCGATATCACATCGCACTTCAAAGAGAATTACAAACGTTTTTTTTTCGTACTTTTTTTCGTACCCATAGAGTACTTAACTCGTGTGATTTTGATTCCTTGTACAAGGCCATTCTTGCCTCCGTTTTGCTTGCCGTTTGCGCCGGCGTGCCTTATTTATCGTTCGGTCGATATCACATCGTACTTCAAAGAGAATTACAAACGTTTTTTTTTTCGTACTTTTTTTCGTACCCATAGAGTACTTAACGTGTGATTTTTGATTCCTTGTACAAGGCCATTCTCCTCCGTTTTGCTTGCCGTTTGCGCCGGCGTGCCTTATTTATCGTTCGGTCGATAACACATCGCATTTCAATGAGAATTACAAACTATTTTTTTTCGTACTTTGTTTCGTACCCAAAGAGTACTTAACCGTGTGATTTTGATTCCTTGTACAAGGCCATTCGGCCTCCGTTTTGCTTGCCGTTTGCGCCGGCGTGCCTTATTTATCGTTCGGTCGATATCACATCGTACTTCAAAGAGAATTACAAACGTTTTTTTTCGTACTTTTTTCGTACCCATAGAGTACTTAACCGTGTGATTTTTGATTCCTTGTACAAGGCCATTCGACCTCCGTTTTGCTTGCCGTTTGCGCCGGCGTGCCTTATTTATCGTTCGGTCGATATCACATCGCACTTCAAAGAGAATTACAAACGTTTTTTTTCGTACTTTTTTTCGTACCCATAGAGTACTTAACGTGTGATTTTTGATTCCTTGTACAAGGCCATTCGCCTCCGTTTTGCTTGCCGTTTGCGCCGGCGTGCCTTATTTATCGTTCGGTCGATATCACATCGTACTTCAAAGAGAATTACAAACGTTTTTTTTCGTACTTTTTTTCGTACCCATAGAGTACTTAACGTGTGATTTTTGATTCCTTGTACAAGGCCATTCTCGCCTCCGTTTTGCTTGCCGTTTGCGCCGGCGTGCCTTATTTATCGTTCGGTCGATATCACATCGCACTTCAAAGAGAATTACAAACTATTTTTTTTCGTACTTTGTTTCGTACCCAAAGAGTACTTAACCGTGTGATTTTGATTCCTTGTACAAGGCCATTCTCGACCTCCGTTTTGCTTGCCGTTTGCGCCGGCGTGCCTTATTTATCGTTCGGTCGATACCACATCGCACTTCAAAGAGAATTACAAACGTTTTTTTTCGTACTTTTTTTCGTACCCATAGAGTACTTAACTGTGTGATTTTTGATTCCTTGTACAAGGCCATTCGGCCTCCGTTTTGCTTGCCGTTTGCGCCGGCGTGCCTTATTTATCGTTCGGTCGATATCACATCGTACTTCAAAGAGAATTACAAACGTTTTTTTTCGTACTTTTTTCGTACCCATAGAGTACTTAACCGTGTGATTTTTGATTCCTTGTACAAGGCCATTCGACCTCCGTTTTGCTTGCCGTTTGCGCCGGCGTGCCTTATTTATCGTTCGGTCGATATCACATCATTACTTCAAAGAGAATTACAAACGTTTTTTTTCGTACTTTTTTTCGTACACATAGAGTACTTAACTATGTGATTTTTGATTCCTTGTACAAGGCCATTCTGGCCTCCGTTTTGCTTGCCGTTTGCGCCGGCGTGCCTTATTTATCGTTCTGGTCGATATCACATCGCACTTCAAAGAGAATTACAAACGTTTTTTTTCGTACTTTTTTTGTACCCATAGAGTACTTAACGGTGTGATTTTTGATTCCTTGTACAAGGCCATTCTCACCTCCGTTTTGCTTGCCGTTTGCGCCGGCGTGCCTTATTTATCGTTCGGTCGATATCACATCGCACTTCAAAGAGAATTACAAACGTTTTTTTTCGTACTTTTTTTCGTACCCATTGAGTACTTAACCGTGTGATTTTTGATTCCTTGTACAAGGCCATTCGACCTCCGTTTTGCTTGCCGTTTGCGCCGGCGTGCCTTATTTATCGTTCGGTCGATATCACATCGCACTTCAAAGAGAATTACAAACGTTTTTTTTCGTACTTTGTTTCGTACCCAAAGAGTACTTAACCGTGTGATTTTGATTCCTTGTACAAGGCCATTCGACCTCCGTTTTGCTTGCCGTTTGCGCCGGCGTGCCTTATTTATCGTTCGGTCGATATCACATCAGTACATCAAAGAGAATTACAAACGTTTTTTTCGTACTTTTTTTCGTACCCATAGAGTACTTAACTGTGTGATTTTTGATTCCTTGTACAAGGCCATTCTTGCCTCCGTTTTGCTTGCCGTTTGCGCCGGCGTGCCTTATTTATCGTTCGGTCGATATCACATCGTACTTCAAAGAGAATTACAAACGTTTTTTTTCGTACTTTTTTTCGTACCCATAGAGTACTTAACGGTGTGATTTTTGATTCCTTGTACAAGGCCATTCTGGTGATACATATCATGGAAGTTCAAATATCCATCTTGAAGATGATGCAAGTGAGGGTCCACTTCAGATTCAAGAAGGACCGATGACGAGAGCTCGGAAACAAAGACTCGAGGATGCATTGAAGAAATTAGTTCTTTCTTTGAATTATGATCGAGTGGGAGAGGAAAACTTATCTATTTTGTTATTATTTACATGTAATAAGGGGTAGGGGGTATTTTTGGGAGTTTTGACCAATTTTGAACAACCCTTCCCAAAATGGCGCTTTGTCAAACCCGACCTTCGGTTTTCCATTTTGGGAAACTAAACCCTCCATTCCCAAGTACCCTATACCTTAAAGGTATTTGAGGCCCTACCCTACAATAATCTACCCTTTTTACCCTTCAAAAACCCGATACCTTTTTCACCTTAAATTTTGGAAACTTTCCCTACTAAAAATGGACCTTGTCCAAGATTGCACCCAAGACATGTCCAAGACTTGTCCTAGACATGCCTTGGACGTGTCTTGCTCCTTCCACATTCTCCCACATCGATTTGAGTGAAGCTTAGCTCCCAAATTGACAAAGTATAAGTATTTTTGTCCCACATTGCCTATTTGGGAGAAGTTCTCTTAGTTTTAGTTCTATATAAGCTTGTATATTTACCATGTATAAATGAAGTTATATTTGAGTGATATTTTATACATATTTGAGTTTCAGTGATTGAGACTTTACTTAGTTAATCTTTTTCCTTGCGACTGGGTGAAGGGTTAACTCGAGAATATATCAAAGGTGTGAGCAACCTTTGTGCGACATTCTCAAACTTGGAGAAACCCAAGTGCGATTCCGAGGGTGGATCTAAGCCTTGCTCATCTATCCATTTTCGTCCTTATCATTTCAAATTCGTGTAAGTTCTTATTCTTCTTGTTTTTCTTGATCCAAAACGTGTTTAATTGCTAATTTGTATGAACACTTGAATCTAGATCCTTGTTTTTCATATCATTTGGTATCAGAGAATAGGCGATTAAAGCATCATCTTTTTGCGTTGTGAAGGTAAATTTTCGTTCTCTGAATCAGTCCAACCCGATTTCCGTATTTTGTTCAATTCGTTTCCTATTCAAAACAAATCGGAAATTTATCAATTTTTACCAGTAGATAGATCTTGCTTTTATCTATCTTTTGTCTCTTTACGACTTTTCCAAATTCGGACTTTATCGTGCTCAAATCTGCCCCACAATATCCTGTGCATTTCTTTGGAACAGTTTGTAACGAATTCGATTTTCCGGAGTTGTAACGGTCGGAATTACGTGATTTTTTCTGAGCTTATAAGAAATTGCCTGTTCTACAACTTGAATTCTTTGCATTTTTCCAAATTACCGATCAATTCTTCTCAATGGTCACCGTAACGTGCTAGTCTGTTTCTGTCGGAAAATCTGTTTGTGTAGTCATCTGTTTACAAATTTATTTTGAGGAGGCTATCCATTTTCAATTTTCGTGAAACTCAACAGTCTTGAAGAAAATTTCATGATCTGCAAGTTTCGTTCTTTGTGTCTTTTCAAATTCCTTACCGTTTGGTCGTGAAAATTGCTGTCATTTCGTGTTCTTGTTTGGAATTATCCGAGTTTGAGATGAAGTGGGGTCGTTGTGGTACGATACGCTACGATGGTTTTGTGTACTATATGGAATATGATCCCAAAATATATTATCCGGATGATGTCAAGGAAGCCGACGCTGAATTTGTGAAGGAACAAAATGACTACCTCGAGGAGCGAAAAAGAATACCTTTACGACAACTTCTGCAAGAAAATATTGCTCGATTACAGAAGGAACTAGAACATTACAAACATTCTGACGCAAGACGAAGGAGGATATTTGGCGCAAAATCGACGGCTGAAGACGCGCTTTTCTTTCTGCAATATGGTATAACTATTGCCGAAGCCGCACGGGGCAAGGCACCAAAATTCTTTCATGTTAACCGTATTGTTCAAAATCCTCTTAATGTTGTGGTGCACGGTGATAATGTTCGGTTTGAGGCCAAAACCGTGGTTGATACAAGTTGTGGATGATGTTGTTGTTGTTACTACCGAGGAAGAGATAGTCATTGAGGCTGAAGTACACCCGAATGTAGTTGAAGAGATAGTCATTGAGGCTGAGGTTGTCAGTGATTTCAATGTTGCCGATGATAGTGCTACGCGATACGATGGATGAGTTAGTGGTTATGGATACTCCATACACAGCCCCTATTCTTCCTATGGTTGATATTGACATTGTTGAGGATGGTGGAATATTGAAGCACGAGTTTGTTGACCCGTATTTGGAGCATGTTGATGCCTATTTGATTTACATTTCTATGTTGCCTCACAAGACGTCATTCCTATTTCTCTATATCCATGTGCATTTTCTCATGTTTCTTTGGTGAAGAATGGTGTGACCCATTACTATGATAATGATACAAGTTGTTTATTCGCGTTAATTTTGACCCCGGCATATTTTTGGGGTTTATTGTGGAGTATCATGGTGTGAGGCTTGATGGTGCGGACTTCTATGACATCATGTTGATTCGAGGACGAATCCTTTTCGAAGAGGGAGAGAATGATATGAATAAAAATACAGTATTTTCAGTATTATTATTATTTATTTTATGTATTATTTAGCAATAAAAGGCTGATATTCAAGACATGGAACTATCAAGATGCATTGAACTTAGAAGATTCAGCAATCTCTGGAAACTGAAGCGCAGCTACTGTGTTTCGCGATTTTGACCCTTATAACTCATCCGTATGAAATTAATTCCTTCATGAAAGTTGTAGATCTCTTCGAGAACTATAATTTTCATATATGGTTTGCATTCATTGGATAAACGAAGCTCAAGATACAGACCGAGAAAGCTGCTGATCAAAATACATTGTATTTGGAGCATTCAAGATACATCCAAGAGAATTTATGGCTGATCTTGGAAGAGCAAAGGGCGCCATTATTGATTATAATTTCTAGGGAGTCTTTTCATATTTAGTGCATGAATTCTAGTCCTACTTATTACCTATATAAAGCATTGTAATTTTCATTTGTAAGATAGACAACTTTGAGTGATTAAATATATTTCTCCTAAAGTTCAGTGATTGAATTTTAGTTTTGATTGCCTTGTGATTAGGTGATTGTCGTGATTATCCTGAGACGGGATCTTCACAAACCTCGGGTGCGATGCTCGAGTTCCCTACAATATTCTGAGATAGAGTATTGTATCTTCTTCTCATTCCTTTTCCTTTATTAATTTTCGTGCTTGATCCATTGTTGATGTGCTTTAATCTAGATCCATAAACCAAATCATATCATTTGGTATCAGAGACTAGGGATTTAGGTGTTCATATACTTGTTTTCTTGTTTGTTCTTGTTTTTTTTTTTTTTCTTGGTGTTCTTATAAAAAAAAAAAAAAAAAATTTCCTTTTGTTTTTTTTATAAAAAAAAAAAAAAAGACGAAGCCTATATAGTAGTTCTCCATACAACAGCCTGTTCGTGAAATTCTGCAACACTAGGTCTTTATACAATTTCGTTTTAGGTATCTTAAACAATTCCAAATAATCCGAAAATTGGTGAACCCATATGAAATTCTTTGTTCTACAACTTTCATCTTTTGAGTTTTTCCAGATTCGTCATTGTTTGATCAGAATTCTCCTCGTAAGTCACTGCTATCATTTAAGAAATTTTTTTTTTTTTTGACAGATTACACCACTTGTCAAACAACGATTGTTTGGTTGACCTAGAAACATCCAAATGCTTTGAAATTTTGGTATCTTCTAGAAAATTTCATGATCTAAAAGTTTTGTTCATCGTTCCTTTTCAAATTCGTTATCGTTTAGTCGTGAAAGTTTCGTCATTTCGTGTTCCGCTTCTGTGAATTGTCCGCACTATTTGCTCTTGTTTTTGATTTGTTTGACGGTTGGCATTTACCCAAGGCAAGAAGGAGGGAGAGTGTCAAACACGAGTGACTTGTGAGGATATACATTCTTTGATCATGGATTGCGACTTGTTTTATTCACGTTGTCTTATTCGGGGTAAGGAATACGAGTTCGCATTGATCACGATGAAGAAGCGACTTTAGTTAGTACTTGCGTTGGTTAATGAGCTTGATTTGCCTTTGTATAGGCATCCTCATCCTTATTACAAAAAATTTAGCGGTCGTCGGGTACATGTTATAAGTCAAGCAAGGGTTTACATTGATCTTAATGGTTATAAGTGTGTTATGTTATGTGATGTATTCCCAATGCAAGGTGAATCTATAGTTCTCGGACAACAATGGTTACATGAGTATAAAGCCGGTATGATTCGTCACGTGCTTGGTATTCTTTTTATGGTATGGGTATGAAGTATGTCCTAGCATCAAGGAAAGTGGTACATGTTGATAATTTGGTGCAAGATTGGTTGGATAACTCGAGAAAGGTTTTTGAAGATTGCTTTCCGGATTTCCTTAAACGGGTTATGGAGAACTATAAACAGTGGTGTGCTGAATTGGATGCTGAAAAGACATTGAGAGAGGCCAAGAACACACACTCTATGGAACCTTGTGCATCCATGGAGGATGTAATATTTATATCGGCTAAGTTGACATGTCCTACTATGGAAGAGGTAATTCCAAAGGATGAGGCTGTAGTTAATGTTCGTGTTGTCAATGATGCTGATAGTCATGCTACGCATTTCATGGAAGTAGAAACTATTGAGGAGGAGTTCAAAAGTAAAGAATCTACGCTTGTGGTTGAGATGGAGAATTCTCGCAGGTCTGATATTGTGGATGTGCTTGTGGAGGAGGCACAATATGATTTTCTCTCATTGTCCGCTTGTTCGAGTCCTATTTCATCCCCTTTGCAGGTACCTCTTGAACCCCTATTTGAGGGCGACATTGGGTTATTAGATACGCCCCATGCAGCCCATGTACTGCCTTCGGATGTTCTTGACATTGTTGATATTGGCGGAAAGCCGGAGCACACTCTCGACGATCCGTATCTTGCGTATGTTGCGGTCAATCCTGATTTCTGTTTATTTGATTATCAAGATACCTCACATGGCTTCAATCATATTTATATCATGCCACAAGACTGTTATGAGGTTCCTTTTGTGAAGTATGGTGCGGTCACTTCGTATGTTGCTGATGCAAGGTTGTTTATTCGCGTTCTTTTTGATCCCGGAATATCTTTGGTATTTATTTTGTGTTCTCACGAAGTTGTGCATGATGGTGCTCTGTTCTATGACATCCTATTGATTCGAGGACGAATCCTTTCCAACCGGGAGGGAATGATACATATCATGGAAGTTCAAATATCCATCTTGAAGATGATGCAAGTGAGGATCCACTTCAGATTCAAGAAGGACCGATGACGAGAGCTCGGAAACAAAGACTCGAGGATGCATTGAAGAAATTAGTTCTTTCTTTGAATTATGATCGAGTGGGAGAGGAAAACTTATCTATTTTGTTATTATTTACATGTAATAAGGGGTAGGGGGTATTTTTGGGAGTTTTGACCAATTTTGAACAACCCTTCCCAAAATGGCAGTTTTGTCAAACCCGACCTTCGGTTTTCCATTTTGGGAAACTAAACCCTCCATTCCCAAGTACCCTATACCTTAAAGGTATTTGAGGCCCTACCCTACAATAATCTACCCTTTTTACCCTTCAAAAACCCGATACCTTTTTCACCTTAAATTTTGGAAACTATCCCTACTAAAAATGGACCTTGTCCAAGATTGCACCCAAGACATGTCCAAGACTTGTCCTAGACATGCCTTGGACGTGTCTTGCTCCTTCCACATTCTCCCACATCGATTTGAGTGAAGCTTAGCTCCCAAATTGACAAAGTATAAGTATTTTTGTCCCACATTGCCTATTTGGGAGAAGTTCTCTTAGTTTTAGTTCTATATAAGCTTGTATATTTACCATGTATAAACTTAAGTTATATTTGAGTGATATTTTATACATATTTGAGTTTCGGTGATTGAAACTTTACTTAGTTAATCTTTTCCTTGCGATTGGGTGAAGGGTTAACTCGAGAATATATCAAAGGTGTGAGCAACCTTTGTGCGACATTCTCAAACTTGGAGAAACCCGGAGTGCGATTCCGAGGGTGGATCTAAGCCTTGCTCATCTATCCATTTTCGTCCTTATCATTTCAAATTCGTGTAAGTTCTTATTCTTCTTGTTTTTCTTGATCCAAAACGTGTTTAATTGCTAATTTGTATGAACACTTGAATCTAGATCCTTGTTTTTCATATCATCTACGGCCTCCGTTTTGCTTGCCGTTTGCACCGGCGTGCCTTATTTATCGTTCTGGTCGATATCACATCGCACTTCAAAGAGAATTACAAACTTTTTTTTCGTACTTTTTTTCGTACCCATAAGAGTACTTAACTCGTGTGATTTTTGATTCCTTGTACAAGGCCATTCCGACCTCCGTTTTGCTTGCCGTTTACGCCGGCGTGCCTTATTTATCGTTCGGTCGATATATCACATCGCACTTCAAAGAGAATTACAAACGTTTTTTTTCGTACTTTTTTTCGTACCCATAGAGTACTTAACGTGTGATTTTTGATTCCTTGTACAAGGCCATTCTCGCCTCCGTTTTGCTTGCCGTTTGCGCCGGCGTGCCTTATTTATCGTTCGGTCGATATCACATCGTACTTCAAAGAGAATTACAAACGTTTTTTTCGTACTTTTTTCTTACCCATAGAGTACTTAACCGTGTGATTTTTGATTCCTTGTACAAGGCCATTCGACCTCCGTTTTGCTTGCCGTTTGCGCCGGCGTGCCTTATTTATCGTTCGGTCGATATCACATCGACTTCAAAGAGAATTACAAACGTTTTTTTTCGTACTTTTTTTCGTACACATAGAGTACTTAACGTGTGATTTTTGATTCCTTGTACAAGGCCATTCTCGCCTCCGTTTTGCTTGCCGTTTGCGCCGGCGTGCCTTATTTATCGTTCGGTCGATAACACATCGCACTTCAAAGAGAATTACAAACGTTTTTTTCGTACTTTTTTTGTACCCATAGAGTACTTAACGGTGTGATTTTTGATTCCTTGTACAAGGCCATTCTCACCTCCGTTTTGCTTGCCGTTTGCGCCGGCGTGCCTTATTTATCGTTCGGTCGATATCACATCGCACTTCAAAGAGAATTACAAACGTTTTTTTTCGTACTTTTTTTCGTACCCATAGAGTACTTAACGGTGTGATTTTTGATTCTTTGTACAAGGCCATTCTGGCCTCCGTTTTGCTTGCCGTTTCCGCCGGCGTGCCTTATTTATCGTTCGGTCGATATCACATCGTACTTCAAAGAGAATTACAAACGTTTTTTTTCGTACTTTTTTTCGTACCCATAGAGTACTTAACCGTGTGATTTTTG
Source organism: Gentiana straminea (assembly GCA_036785695.1). Taxonomy (NCBI): domain Eukaryota; kingdom Viridiplantae; phylum Streptophyta; class Magnoliopsida; order Gentianales; family Gentianaceae; genus Gentiana; species Gentiana straminea. Next base: position 39,231 of record JAVUPR010000091.1, on the reverse strand, counting down.
ATTCCTTGTACAAGGCCATTCTCGTCCTCCGTTTTGCTTGCCGTTTGCGCCGGCGTGCCTTATTTATCGTTCGGTCGATATCACATCGCATTTCAAAGAGAATTACAAACGTTTTTTTTCGTACTTTTTTTCGTACCCATAGAGTACTTAACTCGTGTGATTTTTGATTCCTTGTACAAGGCCATTCTCGGCCTCCGTTTTTTCTTGCCGTTTGCGCCGGCGTGCCTTATTTATCGTTCGGTCGATAACACATCGCACTTCAAAGAGAATTACAAACGTTTTTTTTCGTACTTTTTTTGTACCCATAGAGTACTTAATGGTGTGATTTTTGATTCCTTGTACAAGGCCATTCGACCTCCGTTTTGCTTGCCGTTTGCGCCGGCGTACCTTATTTATCGTTCGGTCGATACCACATCGTACTTCAAAGAGAATTACAAACGTTTTTTTTCGTACTTTTTTTCGTACCCATAGAGTACTTAACTCGTGTGATTTTTGATTCCTTGTACAAGGCCATTCGGCCTCCGTTTTGCTTGCCGTTTGCGCCGGCGTGCCTTATTTATCGTTCGGTCGATATCACATCGCATACTTCAAAGAGAATTACAAACGTTTTTTTTCGTACTTTTTTTCGTACCCATAGAGTACTTAACGTGTGATTTTTTATTCTTTGTACAAGGCCATTCGGCCTCCGTTTTGCTTGCCGTTTGCGCCGGCGTGCCTTATTTATCGTTCGGTCGATATCACATCGCATTTCAAAGAGAATTACAAACGTTTTTTTTCGTACTTTTTTTCGTACCCATAGAGTACTTAACCGTGTGATTTTTGATTCCTTGTACAAGGCCATTCTAGCCTCCGTTTTGCTTGCCGTTTGCGCCGGCGTGCCTTATTTATCGTTCGGTCGATATCACATCGTACTTCAAAGAGAATTACAAACGTTTTTTTTCGTACTTTGTTTTGTACCCATAGAGTACTTAACGGTGTGATTTTTGATTCCTTGTACAAGGCCATTCGACCTCCGTTTTGCTTGCCGTTTGCGCCGGCGTGCCTTATTTATCGTTCGGTCGATATCACATCGCACTTCAAAGAGAATTACAAACGTTTTTTTTCGTACTTTTTTTTCGTACCCATAAAGTACTTAACCGTGTGATTTTTGATTCCTTGTACAAGGCCATTCGGCCTCCGTTTTGCTTGCCGTTTGCGCCGGCGTGCCTTATTTATCGTTCGGTCGATATCACATCGCACTTCAAAGAGAATTACAAACGTTTTTTTTCATACTTTTTTTCGTACCCATAGAGTACTTAACCGTGTGATTTTTGATTCCTTGTACAAGGCCATTCGGCCTCCGTTTTGCTTGCCGTTTGCGCCGGCGTGCCTTATTTATCGTTCGGTCGATATCACATCGCACTTCAAAGAGAATTACAAACGTTTTTTTTCGTACTTTTTTTCGTACCCATAGAGTACTTAACGTGTGATTTTTGATTCCTTGTACAAGGCCATTCTCGCCTCCGTTTTGCTTGCCGTTTGCGCCGGCGTGCCTTATTTATCGTTCGGTCGATATCACATCGCATACTTCAAAGAGAATTACAAACGTTTTTTTTCGTACTTTTTTTCGTACCCATAGAGTACTTAACTCGTGTGATTTTTTTGATTCCTTGTACAAGGCCATTCTCGGCCTCCGTTTTGCTTGCCGTTTGCGCCGGCGTGCCTTATTTATCGTTCGGTCGATATCACATCGCACTTCAAAGAGAATTACAAACGTTTTTTTTCGTACTTTTTTTCGTACCCATAGAGTACTTAACTCGTGTGATTTTTGATTCCTTGTACAAGGCCATTCTCGGCCTCCGTTTTGCTTGCCGTTTGCGCCGGCGTGCCTTATTTATCGTTCGGTCGATATCACATCGCACTTCAAAGAGAATTACAAACATTTTTTTTTCGTACTTTTTTTCGTACCCATAGAGTACTTAACCGTGTGATTTTTGATTCCTTGTACAAGGCCATTCTCGCCTCCGTTTTGCTTGCCGTTTGCGCCGGCGTGCCTTATTTATCGTTCGGTCGATATCACATCGGTACATCAAAGAGAATTACAAACGTTTTTTATCGTACTTTTTTTCGTACCCATAGAGTACTTAACGGTGTGATTTTTGATTCCTTGTACAAGGCCATTCTCGGCCTCCGTTTTGCTTGCCGTTTGCGCCGGCGTGCCTTATTTATCGTTCGGTCGATATCACATCGCACTTCAAAGAGAATTACAAACTATTTTTTTCGTACTTTGTTTCGTACCCAAAGAGTACTTAACCGTGTGATTTTGATTCCTTGTACAAGGCCATTCGACCTCCGTTTTGCTTGCCGTTTGCGCCGGCGTGCCTTATTTATCGTTCGGTCGATACCACATCGCACTTCAAAGAGAATTACAAACGTTTTTTTTCGTACTTTTTTTCGTACCCATAGAGTACTTAACTCGTGTGATTTTTGATTCTTTGTACAAGGCCATTCGGCCTCCGTTTTGCTTGCCGTTTGCGCCGGCGTGCCTTATTTATCGTTCGGTCGATAACACATCGCACTTCAAAGAGAATTACAAACGTTTTTTTCGTAGTTTTTTTTGTACCCATAGAGTATTTAACGGTGTGATTTTTGATTCCTTGTACAAGGCCATTCGACCTCCGTTTTGCTTGCCGTTTGCGCCGGCGTGCCTTATTTATCGTTCGGTCGATATCACATCGCACTTCAAAGAGAATTACAAACGTTTTTTTTCGTACTTTTTTTCGTACCCATAGAGTACTTAACTCGTGTGATTTTTGATTCCTTGTACAAGGCCATTCTCGGCCTCCGTTTTGCTTGCCGTTTGCGCCGGCGTGCCTTATTTATCGTTCGGTCGATATCACATCGCATTTCAAAGAGAATTACAAACGTTTTTTTTTCGTACTTTTTTTTCGTACCCATAGAGTACTTAACCGTGTGATTTTTGATTTCTTGTACAAGGCCATTCGGCCTCCGTTTTGCTTGCCGTTTGCGCCGGCGTGCCTTATTTATCATTCTGGTCGATATCACATCAGTACTTCAAAGAGAATTACAAACGTTTTTTCGTACACTTTTTCGTACCCATAGAGTACTTAACGGTGTGATTTTTGATTCCTTGTACAAGGCCATTCTGGCCTCCGTTTTGCTTGCCGTTTGCGCCGGCGTGCCTTATTTATCGTTCGGTCGATATCACATCGGTACTTCAAAGAGAATTACAAACGTTTTTTTCGTACTTTTTTTCGTACCCAAAGAGTACTTAACTGTGTGATTTTGATTCCTTGTACAAGGCCTTTCTGACCTCCGTTTTGCTTGCCGTTTGCGCCGGCGTGCCTTATTTATCGTTCGGTCGATATCACATCGTACTTCAAAGAGAATTACAAACGTTTTTTTCGTACTTTTTTTCGTACCCATAGAGTACTTAACTCGTGTGATTTTTGATTCCTTGTACAAGGCCATTCTCGGCCTCCGTTTTGCTTGCCGTTTGCGCCGGCGTGCCTTATTTATCGTTCGGTCGATATCACATCGTACTTCAAAGAGAATTACAAACGTTTTTTTTCGTACTTTTTTTCGTACCCATAGAGTACTTAACGTGTGATTTTTGATTCCTTGTACAAGGCCATTCGGCCTCCGTTTTGCTTGCCGTTTGCGCCGGCGTGCCTTATTTATCGTTCGGTCGATATCACATCGGTACTTCAAAGAGAATTACAAACGTTTTTTCGTACTTTGTTTCGTACCCAAAGAGTACTTAACCGTGTGATTTTGATTCCTTGTACAAGGCCATTCGACCTCCGTTTTGCTTGCCGTTTGCGCCGGCGTGCCTTATTTATCGTTCTGAGTCGATATCACATCAGTTTTTCGAAGAGAATTACAAAAGTTTTTTTTCGTACCTTTTTTGTACCCATAGAGTACTTAACGGTGTGATTTTTGATTTCTTGTACAAGGCCATTCTGGCCTCCGTTTTGCTTGCCGTTTGCACCGGCGTGCCTTATTTATCGTTCGGTCGATATCACATCGTACTTCAAAGAGAATTACAAACGTTTTTTTTCGTACTTTTTTTCGTACCCATAGAGTACTTAACGTGTGATTTTTGATTCCTTGTACAAGGCCATTCGGCCTCCGTTTTGCTTGCCGTTTGCGCCGGCGTGCCTTATTTATCGTTCGGTCGATATCACATCGGTACTTCAAAGAGAATTACAAACGTTTTTTTTCGTACATTTTTTCGTACCCATAGAGTACTTAACTCGTGTGATTTTTGATTCCTTGTACAAGGCCATTCGGCCTCCGTTTTGCTTGCCGTTTGCGCCGGCGTGCCTTATTTATCGTTCTGGTCGATATCACATCAATACTTCAAAGAGAATTACAAACTTTTTTTTTCGTATTTTTTTCGTACCCATAGAGTACTTATGATGCGAATCATGATCCGTTAACCATTCATGTTGGGCCTGAAACAAGATTGCAACGAAAGAATAGGGAAGAAGCCCTAAAAATTATGGTGACATCTACATTTGAGGAGCCCAAGTCCAACAAGCAAGAAAAGGCTAACATGTTCATTTTAAGTGTTATTGGGCTTGCTGAATAAATGGCCCATCATTAAGGCCTTTATTTTGGTATTATAATATTTATTTAAATAATCAATATTATTTAAATAAACAACAAAAAACATGGCTGAATTTGGGAAGTAAATGGCGCCATTTTTGAGCTCAAGAAATCAAGAAGGCAAGTTTTGGAGAATGCAAATACATTGAATCAAGATGCATGAACCTTTATTCAAGATACATTGATTCATGATGCTTTGAAACTAGCTTATTTTGGGCGCCCCATTTTGTGATATTTGAGGAAGACTTTTCATCTTATTTATGCCATTATTCATGTATTTATTTTCCTATAAATATCCAAACTTTTGTAACCAAAAGAAATCATCATTCAACTTTTATCTATAAAACTATTAAGTTTTTCTTTCCAAAGTATTTTTACTTTTGGTGTGTGTTTCTGGATAGAACACTAAATTTACCGGATTTATCAACAAACTTGAGCAAGTTGTTGTGGCATCCATCGATCCAAGGTCCTTAGAAACGAGATTTCTAAGCTTCCAAGGACAATACCAAGATCCCTAGAAACAGGATTTCTAGGCTTTCAAGGTAGCTCCTATCTTTTCTTGTTTTCATTTACTTTCCTTTTTATAAAACAACTTTATTTCAATCCGATCCATATTCTTCATAGTTAAATTCTTATCAACTTAACTGTGTGATTTTTGATTCCTTGTACAAGGCCATTCTGGCCTCCGTTTTGCTTGCCGTTTGCGCCGGCGTGCCTTATTTATCGTTCTGGTCGATATCACATCGCACTTCAAAGAGAATTACAAACGTTTTTTTTCGTACTTTTTTTCGTACCCATAGAGTACTTAACGTGTGATTTTTGATTTCTTGTACAAGGCCATTCGGCCTCCGTTTTGCTTGCCGTTTGCGCCGGCGTGCCTTATTTATCGTTCGGTCGATATCACATCGCACTTCAAAGAGAATTACAAACGTTTTTTTTCGTACTTTTTTTCGTACCCATAGAGTACTTAACGTGTGATTTTTGATTTCTTGTACAAGGCCATTCCGGCCTCCGTTTTGCTTGCCGTTTGCGCCGGCGTGCCTTATTTATCGTTCGGTCGATATCACATCGGTACTTCAAAGAGAATTACAAACGTTTTTTTTCGTACTTTTTTTCGTACCCATAGAGTACTTAATCGTGTGATTTTTGATTCTTGTACAAGGCCATTCGGCCTCCGTTTTGCTTGCCGTTTGCGCCGGCGTGCCTTATTTATCGTTCGGTCGATATCACATCGTACTTCAAAGAGAATTACAAACGTTTTTTTTTCGTACTTTTTTTCGTACCCATAGAGTACTTAACGTGTGATTTTTGATTCCTTGTACAAGGCCATTCGGCCTCCGTTTTGCTTGCCGTTTGCGCCGGCGTGCCTTATTTATCGTTCGGTCGATATCACATCGTACTTCAAAGAGAATTACAAACGTTTTTTTTCGTACTTTTTTTCGTACCCATAGAGTACTTAACGTGTGATTTTTGATTCTTGTACAAGGCCATTCGGCCTCCGTTTTGCTTGCCGTTTGCGCCGGCGTGCCTTATTTATCGTTCGGTCGATATCACATCGGTACTTCAAAGAGAATTACAAACGTTTTTTTTCGTACTTTTTTTCGTACCCATAGAGTACTTAACGTGTGATTTTTGATTTCTTGTACAAGGCCATTCGGCCTCCGTTTTGCTTGCCGTTTGCGCCGGCGTGCCTTATTTATCGTTCGGTCGATATCACATAAGTACTTCAAAGAGAATTACAAACGTTTTTTTTCGTACTTTTTTTCGTACCCATAGAGTACTTAACCGTGTGATTTTTGATTCCTTGTACAAGGCCATTCTGGCCTCCGTTTTGCTTGCCGTTTGCGCCGGCGTGCCTTATTTATCGTTCTGGTCGATATCACATCAATACTTCAAAGAGAATTACAAACGTTTTTTTCGTACTTTTTTTCGTACCCATAGAGTACTTAACTGTGTGATTTTTTATTTCTTGTACAAGGCCATTCTGGCCTCCGTTTTGCTTGCCGTTTGCGCCGGCGTGCCTTATTTATCGTTCTGGTCGATATCACATCAGCACTTCAAAGAGAATTACAAACGTTTTTTATCGTACTCTTTTTCGTACCCATAGACTACTTAACGGTGTGATTTTTGATTCCTTGTACAAGGCCATTCTGGCCTCCGTTTTGCTTGCCGTTTGCGCCGGCGTGCCTTATTTATCGTTCGGTCGATAACACATCGCACTTCAATGAGAATTACAAACGTTTTTTTCGTACTTTGTTTCGTACCCAAAGAGTACTTAACTCGTGTGATTTTGATTCCTTGTACAAGGCCATTCGACCTCCGTTTTGCTTGCCGTTTGCGCCGGCGTGCCTTATTTATCGTTCGGTCGATACCACGTCGCACTTCAAAGAGAATTACAAACGTTTTTTTTCGTACTTTTTTTCGTACCCATAGAGTACTTAAATGTGTGATTTTTGATTCCTTGTACAAGGCCATTCTGGCCTCCGTTTTGCTTGCCGTTTGCACCGGCGTGCCTTATTTATCGTTCGGTCGATAACACATCGATACTTCAAAGAGAATTACAAAGTATTTTTTTCGTACTTTTTTCGTACCCAAAGAGTACTTAACTCGTGTGATTTTTGATTCCTTGTACAAGGTCATTCGACCTCCGTTTTGCTTGCCGTTTGCGCCGGCGTGCCTTATTTATCGTTCGGTCGATAACACATCGTACTTCAAAGAGAATTACAAATGTTTTTTTTCGTACTTTTTTTGTACCAATAGAGTACTTAACGGTGTGATTTTTGATTCGTTGTACAAGGCCATTCGACCTCCGTTTTGCTTGCCGTTTGCGCCGGCGTGCCTTATTTATCGTTCGGTCGATATCACATCGCACTTCAAAGAGAATTACAAACGTTTTTTTTTCGTACTTTTTTTCGTACCCATAGAGTACTTAACGTGTGATTTTTGATTCCTTGTACAAGGCCATTCTCGTCCTCCGTTTTGCTTGCCGTTTGCGCCGGCGTGCCTTATTTATCGTTCGGTCGATATCACATCGCACTTCAAAGAGAATTACAAACGTTTTTTTTTCGTACTTTTTTTCGTACCCATAGAGTACTTAACCGTGTGATTTTTGATTCCTTGTACAAGGCCATTCTCGGCCTCCGTTTTGCTTGCCGTTTGCGCCGGCGTGCCTTATTTATCGTTCGGTCGATATCACATCGCACTTCAAAGAGAATTACAAACGTTTTTTTTTCGTACTTTTTTTCGTACCCATAGAGTATTTAACTCGTGTGATTTTTGATTTCTTGTACAAGGCCATTCGGCCTCCGTTTTGCTTGCCGTTTGCGCCGGCGTGCCTTATTTATCGTTCGGTCGATATCACATCGTATTTCAAAGAGAATTACAAACGTTTTTTTTCGTACTTTTTTTCGTACCCATAGAGTACTTAACCGTGTGATTTTTGATTCCTTGTACAAGGCCATTCGGCCTCCGTTTTGCTTGCCGTTTGCGCCGGCGTGCCTTATTTATCGTTCGGTCGATATCACATCGCACTTCAAAGAGAATTACAAACGTTTTTTTTCGTACTTTTTTTTCGTACCCATAGAGTACTTAACTCGTGTGATTTTTGATTTCTTGTACAAGGCCATTCTCGCTCCGTTTTGCTTGCCGTTTGCGCCGGCGTGCCTTATTTATCGTTCGGTCGATATCACATCGCACTTCAAAGAGAATTACAAACGTTTTTTTTCGTAGTTTTTTTTCGTACCCATAGTGTACTTAACTCGTGTGATTTTTGATTCCTTGTACAAGGCCATTCTGGCCTCCGTTTTGCTTGCCGTTTGCGCCGGCGTGCCTTATTTATCGTTCGGTCGATATCACATCGCACTTCAAAGAGAATTACAAACGTTTTTTTCGTACTTTTTTTCGTACCCATAGAGTACTTAACTGTGTGATTTTTTATTTCTTGTACAAGGCCATTCTGGCCTCCGTTTTGCTTGCCGTTTGCTCCGGCGTGCCTTATTTATCGTTCTGGTCGATATCACATCAGTACTTCAAAGAGAATTACTAACGTTTTTTATCGTACTCTTTTTCGTACCCATAGACTACTTAACGGTGTGATTTTTGATTCCTTGTACAAGGCCATTCTGGCCTCCGTTTTGCTTGCCGTTTGCGCCGGCGTGCCTTATTTATCGTTCTGGTCGATAACACATCAGTACTTCATTGAGAATTACAAACATTTTTTTTCGTAGTTTGTTTTGTACCCATAGAGTATTTAACGGTGTGATTTTTGATTCCTTGTACAAGGCCATTCTGACCTCCGTTTTGCTTGCCGTTTGCGCCGGCGTACCTTATTTATCGTTCTGGTCGATACCACATCAGCACTTCAAAGAGAATTACAAACATTTTTTTTGTACTTTTTTTCGTACCCATAAAGTACTTAACTGGTGTGATTTTTGATTCCTTGTACAAGGCCTTTCGGCCTCCGTTTTGCTTGCCGTTTGCGCCGGCGTGCCTTATTTATCGTTTCGGTCGATATCACATCAGTACTTCAAAGAGAATTACAAACGTTTTTTTCGTACTTTTTTTCGTCCCTATAGAGTACTTAACGGTGTTATTTTTGATTCCTTGTAAAAAGTCATTCTGGCCTCTGTTTTGCTTGCCGTTTGCGCCGGCGTGCCTTATTTATCGTTCGGTCGATAACACATCGCACTTCAAAGAGAATTACAAAGTATTTTTTTCGTACTTTGTTTCGTACCCAAAGAGTACTTAACGTGTGATTTTGATTCCTTGTACAAGGTCATTCTGACCTCCGTTTTGCTTGCCGTTTGCGCCGGCGTGCCTTATTTATCGTTCGGTCGATAACACATCGTACTTCAAAGAGAATTACAAATGTTTTTTTCGTAATTTGTTTTGTACCCATAGAGTACTTAACGGTGTGATTTTTGATTTCTTGTACAAGGCCATTCTGACCTCCGTTTTGCTTGCGTTTGCGCCGGCGTGCCTTATTTATCGCTCTGGTCGATACCACATCAGTACTTCAAAGAGAATTACAAAGATTTTTTTTCGTACTTTTTTTCGTACCCATAGAGTACTTAACGGTGTGATTTTTGATTCCTTGTACAAGGCCATTCGTCCTCCGTTTTGCTTGCCGTTTGCGCCGGCGTGCCTTATTTATCGTTCGGTCGATATCACATCGCACTTCAAAGAGAATTACAAACGTTTTTTTTTCGTACTTTTTTTCGTACCCATAAAGTACTTAACTCGTGTGATTTTTGATTCCTTGTACAAGGCCATTCTCGCCTCCGTTTTGCTTGCCGTTTGCGCCGGCGTGCCTTATTTATCGTTCGGTCGATATCACATCGGTACTTCAAAGAGAATTACAAACGTTTTTTTTCGTACTTTTTTTACGTACCCATAGAGTACTTAACGTGTGATTTTTGATTCCTTGTACAAGGCCATTCGGCCTCCGTTTTGCTTGCCGTTTGCGCCGGCGTGCCTTATTTATCGTTCGGTCGATATCACATCGTTCGGTCGATCAAAGAGAAAGAGAATTACAAACGTTTTTTTTCGTACTTTTTTTCGTACCCATAGAGTACTTAACCGTGTGATTTTTGATTCCTTGTACAAGGCCATTCGGCCTCCGTTTTGCTTGCCGTTTGCGCCGGCGTGCCTTATTTATCGTTCGGTCGATACCACATTAGTACTTCATAAGAGAATTACAAACGTTTTTTTTCGTACTTTTTTTCGTACCCATAGAGTACTTAACCGTGTGATTTTTGATTCCTTGTACAAGGCCATTCGGCCTCCGTTTTGCTTGCCGTTTGCGCCGGCGTGCCTTATTTATCGTTCGGTCGGTATCACATCGCACTTCAAAGAGAATTACAAACATTTTTTTTCGTACTTTTTTTCGTACCCATAGAGTACTTAACGTGTGATTTTAGATTTCTTGTACAAGGCCATTCTCGGCCTCCGTTTTGCTTGCCGTTTGCGCCGGCGTGCCTTATTTATCGTTCGGTCGATATCACAACGACTTCAAAGAGAATTACAAACGTTTTTTTTCGTACTTTTTTTCGTACCCATAGAGTACTTAACTCGTGTGATTTTTGATTTCTTGTACAAGGCCATTCGGCCTCCGTTTTGCTTGCCGTTTGCGCCGGCGTGCCTTATTTATCGTTCGGTCGATATCACATCGTACTTCAAAGAGAATTACAAACGTTTTTTCGTACTTTTTTTCGTACCCATAGAGTACTTAACGTGTGATTTTTGATTTCTTGTACAAGGCCATTCGGCCTCCGTTTTGCTTGCCGTTTGCGCCGGCGTGCCGTATTTTTCGTTCGGTCGATATCACATCGCACTTCAAAGAGAATTACAAACGTTTTTTTTCGTACTTTTTTTCGTACCCATAGAGTACTTCACCGTGTGATTTTTGATTCCTTGTACAAGGCCATTCGCCTCCGTTTTGCTTTCCGTTTGCGCCGGCGTGCCTTATTTATCGTTCGGTCGATATCACATCGCATACTTCAAAGAGAATTACAAACGTTTTTTTTCGTACTTTTTTCGTACCCATAGAGTACTTAACTCGTGTGATTTTTGATTCCTTGTACAAGGCCATTCGGCCTCCGTTTTGCTTGCCGTTTGCACCGGCGTGCCTTATTTATCGTTCGGTCGATATCACATCGTACTTTTTTTTCATTTTTTTCGTAGAGTATTTAACGTGTGATTTTTGATATCTTGTACAAGGCCATTCGGCCTCCGTTTTGCTTGCCGTTTGCGCCGGCGTGCCTTATTTATCGTTCGGTCGATATCACATCGGTGCTTCAAAGAGAATTACAAACGTTTTTTTTCGTACTTTTTTTCGTACCCATAGAGTACTTAACCGTGTGATTTTTGATTCCTTGTACAAGGCCATTCTCGCCTCCGTTTTGCTTGCCGTTTGCGCCGGCGTGCCTTATTTATCGTTCGGTCGATATCACATCGCATACTTCAAAGAGAATTACAAACATTTTTTTTCGTACTTTTTTTCGTACCCATAGAGTACTTAACTCGTGTGATTTTTGAATTCTTGTACAAGGCCATTCGGCCTCCGTTTTGCTTGCCGTTTGCGCCGGCGTGCCTTATTTATCGTTCGGTCGATATCACATCGGTACTTCAAAGAGAATTACAAACGATTTTTTTCGTACTTTTTTTCATACCCATAGTGTACTTAATCGTGTGATTTTTGATTCCTTGTACAAGGCCATTCGGCCTCCGTTTTACTTGCCGTTTGTGCCGGCGTGCCTTATTTATCGTTCGGTCGATATCACATCGCACTTCAAAGAGAATTACAAACATTTTTTTTCGTACTTTTTTTCGTACCCATAGAGTACTTAACTCGTGTGATTTTTTATTTCTTGTACAAGGCCATTCTGGCCTCCGTTTTGCTTGCCGTTTGCTCCGGCGTGCCTTATTTATCGTTCTGGTCGATATCACATCAGTACTTCAAAGAGAATTACTAATGTTTTTTATCGTACTCTTTTTCGTACCCATAGACTACTTAACGGTGTGATTTTTGATTCCTTGTACAAGGCCATTCTGGCCTCCGTTTTGCTTGCCGTTTGCGCCGGCGTGCCTTATTTATCGTTCTGGTCGATAACACATTAGTACTTCAATGAGAATTACAAACTATTTTTTTCGTACTTTGTTTCGTACCCAAAGAGTACTTAACTGTGTGATTTTGATTCCTTGTACAAGGCTATTCTGACCTCCGTTTTGCTTGCCGTTTGCGCCGGCGTGCCTTATTTATCGTTCTGGTCGATACCGAATCAGTACTTCAAAGAGAATTACAAACGTTTTTTTCGTACTTTTTTTCGTACCCATAGAGTACTTAACGTGTGATTTTTGATTCCTTGTACAAGGCCATTCTGGCCTCCGTTTTGCTTGCCGTTTGCGCCGGCGTGCCTTATTTATCGTTCTGGTCGATATCACATCAGTACTTCATTGAGAATTACAAACATTTTTTTTCGTAGTTTGTTTTGTACCCATAGAGTATTTAACGGTGTGATTTTTGATTCCTTGTACAAGGCCATTATGACCTCCGTTTTGCTTGCCGTTTGCGCCGGCGTACCTTATTTATCGTTCTGGTCGATATCACATCAGTACTTCAAAGAGAATTACAAACGTTTTTTAACGTACTCTTTTTCGTACCAATAGAGTACTTAACGGTGTGATTTTTGATTCCTTGTACAAGGCCATTCTAGCCTCCGTTTTGCTTGCCGTTTGCACCGGCGTGCCTTATTTATCGTTCTGGTCGATAACACATCAGTACTTCAATGAGAATTACAAAGTATTTTTTTCGTACTTTGATCGTACCCAAAGAGTACTTAACTGTGTGATTTTGATTCCTTGTACAAGGTCATTCTGACCTCCGTTTTGCTTGCCGTTTGCGCCGGCGTGCCTTATTTATCGTTCTGGTCGATAACACATCAGTACTACAATGAGAATTACCAATGTTTTTTTTCGTACTTTGTTTTGTACCCATAGAGTATTTTTTTTTTTTTTTTTTTGAAGCCATCCCATAGAGTACTTAACGGTGTGATTTTTGATTCCTTGTACAAGGCCATTCTGACCTCCGTCTTGCTTGCGTTTGCGCCGGCGTGCCTTATTTATCGTTCTGGTCGATAACACATCAGTACTTCAATGAGAATTACAAACTATTTTTTTCGTAATTTGTTTCGTACCCAAAGAGTACTTAACTGTGTGATTTTGATTCCTTGTACAAGGCCTTTCTGACCTCCGTTTTGCTTTCCGTTTGCGCCGGCGTGCCTTATTTATCGTTCGGTCGATACCACATCGTACTTCAAAGAGAATTACAAACGTTTTTTTTCGTACTTTTTTTCGTACCCATAGAGTACTTAACGGTGTGATTTTTGATTCCTTGTACAAGGCCATTCTCGTCCTCCGTTTTGCTTGCCGTTTGCGCCGGCGTGCCTTATTTATCGTTCGGTCGATATCACATCGCACTTCAAAGAAAATTACAAACATTTTTTTTTCGTACTTTTTTTCGTACCCATAAAGTACTTAACTGTGTATTTTTGATTCCTTGTACAAGGCCATTCTGGCATCCGTTTTGCTTGCCGTTTGCGCCGGCGTGCCTTATTTATCGTTCTGGTCGATATCACATCAGTACTTCAAAGAGAATTACAAACGTTTTTTCGTACTTTCTTAACTGTGTGATTTTTGATTTCTTGTACAAGGCCATTCTGGCCTCCGTTTTGCTTGCCGTTTGCGCCGGCGTGCCTTTTTATCGTTCTGGTCGATATCACATCAGAACTTCAAAGAGAATTACAAACATTTTTTTTCGTACTTTTTTTCGTACCCATAGAGTACTTAACCGTGTGATTTTTGATTCCTTGTACAAGGCCATTCGGCCTCCGTTTTGCTTGCCGTTTACGCCGGCGTGCCTTATTTATCGTTCGGTCGATATCACATCGCACTTCAAAGAGAATTACAAACGTTTGTTTTCGTACTTTTTTTCGTACCCATAGAGTACTTAATCGTGTGATTTTTGATTTCTTGTACAAGGCCATTCTCGGCCTCCGTTTTGCTTGCCGTTTGCGCCGGCGTGCCTTATTTATCGTTCGGTCGATATCACATCGCATACTTCAAAGAGAATTACAAACGTTTTTTTTCATACTTTTTTTCGTACCCATAGAGTACTTAACTCGTGTGATTTTTGATTCCTTGTACAAGGCCATTCTGGCCTCCGTTTTGCTTGCCGTTTTCGCCGGCGTGCCTTATTTATCGTTCTGGTCGATATCACATCAATACTTCAAAGAGAATTACAAACATTTTTTTTCGTACTTTTTTTCGTACCCATAGAGTACTTAACTGTGTGATTTTTGATTTCTTGTACAAGGCCATTCTGGCCTCCGTTTTGTTTGTCGTTTGCGCCGGTGTGCCTTATTTATCGTTCTGGTCGATAACACATCAGTACTTCAATGAGAATTACAAACTATTTTTTTCGTAATTTGTTTCGTACCCAAATAGTACTTAACTGTGTGATTTTGATTCCTTGTACAAGGCCTTTCTGACCTCCGTTTTGCTTGCCGTTTGCGCCGGCGTGCCTTATTTATCGTTCTGGTCGATACCACATCAGTACTTCAAAGAGAATTACAAACGTTTTTTTCGTACTTTTTTTCGTACCCATAGAGTACTTAACGGTGTGATTTTTGATTCCTTGTACAAGGCCATTCTGTCCTCCGTTTTGCTTGCCGTTTGCGCCGGCGTGCCATATTTATCGTTCGGTCGATATCACATCGCACTTCAAAGAGAATTACAAACGTTTTTTTTCGTACTTTTTTTCGTACCCATAAAGTACTTAACGTGTGATTTTTGATTCCTTGTACAAGGCCATTCGGCATCCGTTTTGCTTGCCGTTTGCGCCGGCGTGCCTTATTTATCGTTCTGGTCGATATCACATCAGTACTTCAAAGAGAATTACAAACGTTTTTTCGTACTTTTTTTCGTACCCATAGAGTACTTAAATGTGTGATTTTTTATTTCTTGTACAAGGCCATTCTGGCCTCCGTTTTGCTTGCCGTTTGCGCCGGCGTGCCTTATTTATCGTTCTGGTCGATATCACATCGCACTTCAAAGAGAATTACAAACATTTTTGTTCGTACTTTTTTGCGTACCCATAGAGTACTTAACTGTGTGATTTTTGATTCCTTGTACAAGGCCATTCTGTCCTCCGTTTTGCTTGCCGTTTGCGCCGGCCTGCCTTATTTATCGTTCTGGTCGATATCACATCAGTACTTCAAAGATAATTACAAACGTTTTTTTTTCGTATTTTTTTTCGTACCCATAGATTACTTAACTGTGTGATTTTTGATTCCTTGTACAAGGCAATTCTGGCCTCCGTTTTGCTTGCCGTTTGCGCCGGCGTGCCTTATTTATCGTTCGGTCGATATTACATCGCACTTCAAAGAGAATTACAAACGTTTTTTCGTACTTTTTTTCGTACCCATAGAGTACTTAATTGTGTGATTTTTGATTTCTTGTACAAGGCAATTCGGCCTCCGTTTTGCTTGCCGTTTGCGCCGGCGTGCCTTATTTATCGTTCGGTCGATATCACATCGCACTTCAAAGAGAATTACAAACGTTTTTTTTCGTACTTTTTTTCGTACCCATAGAGTACTTAACCGTGTGATTTTTGATTCCTTGTACAAGGCCATTCGGCCTCCGTTTTGCTTGCCGTTTGCGCCGGCGTGCCTTATTTATCGTTCGGTCGATATCACATCGCACTCCAAAGAGAATTACAAACGTTTTTTTTCGTACTTTTTTTCGTACCCATAGAGTACTTAACTCGTGTGATTTTTGATTCCTTGTACAAGGCAATTCGGCCTCCGTTTTGCTTGCCGTTTGCGCCGGCGTGCCTTATTTATCGTTCGGTCGATATTACATCGCAGTAATTCAAAGAGAATTACAAACGTTTTTTCGTATTTTTTTTCGTACCCATAGAGTACTTAATTGTGTGATTTTTGATTTCTTGTACAAGGCCTTTCTGGCCTCCGTTTTGCTTGCCGTTTGCGCCGGCGTGCCTTATTTATCGTTCGGTCGATATCACATCGCACTTCAAAGAGAATTACAAACGTTTTTTTTCATACTTTTTTTCGTACCCATAGAGTACTTAACCGTGTGATTTTTGATTCCTTGTACAAGGCCATTCGGCCTCCGTTTTGCTTGCCGTTTGCGCCGGCGTGCCTTATTTATCGTTCGGTCGATATCACATCGCATACTCCAAAGAGAATTACAAACGTTTTTTTTCGTACTTTTTTTCGTACCCATAGAGTACTTAACTCGTGTGATTTTTGATTCCTTGTACAAGGCAATTCGGCCTCCGTTTTGCTTGCCGTTTGCGCCGGCGTGCCTTATTTATCGTTCGGTCGATATTACATCGCACTTCAAAGAGAATTACAAACGTTTTTTCGTACTTTTTTTCGTACCCATAGAGTACTTAATTGTGTGATTTTTGATTTCTTGTACAAGGCAATTCTGGCCTCCGTTTTGCTTGCCGTTTGCGCCGGCGTGCCTTATTTATCGTTCGGTCGATATCACATCGCACTTCAAAGAGAATTACAAACGTTTTTTTTCGTACTTTTTTTCGTACCCATAGAGTACTTAACCGTGTGATTTTTGATTCCTTGTACAAGGCCATTCGGCCTCCGTTTTGCTTGCCGTTTGCGCCGGCGTGCCTTATTTATCGTTCGGTCGATATCACATCGCATACTCCAAAGAGAATTACAAACGTTTTTTTCGTACTTTTTTTCGTACCCATAGAGTACTTAACGTGTGATTTTTGATTCCTTGTACAAGGCAATTCTGGCCTCCGTTTTGCTTGCCGTTTGCGCCGGCGTGCCTTATTTATCGTTCTAGTCGATATTACATCAGTACTTCAAAGAGAATTACAAACGTTTTTTCGTACTTTTTTTCGTACCCATAGAGTACTTAATTGTGTGATTTTTTATTCCTTGTACAAGGCCTTTCTGGCCTTCGTTTTGCTTGCCGTTTGCGCCGGCATGCCTTATTTATCGTTCTGGTCGATACCACATCAGTACTTCAAAGAGAATTACAAACGTTATTTTTTGTACTTTTTTTTCGTACCCATAGTGTTCTTAACTGTGTGATTTTTGATTCCTTGTACAAGGCCATTCTGTCCTCCGTTTTGCTTGCCGTTTGCGCCGGCCTGCCTTATTTATCGTTCTGGTCGATATCACATCAGTACTTCAAAGATAATTACAAACGTTTTTTTTTCGTACTTTTTTTCGTACCCATAGAGTACTTAACTGTGTGATTTTTGATTCCTTGTACAAGGCAAATCTGGCCTCCGTTTTGCTCGCCGTTTGCGCCGGCGTGCCTTATTTATCGTTCTGGTCGATATCACATCAGTACTTCAAAGAGAATTACAAACGTTTTTTCTTACTTTTTTTCGTACCCATAGAGTACTTAATTGTGTGATTTTTGATTTCTTGTACAAGGCCATTCTGGCCTCCGTTTTGCTTGCCGTTTGCGCCGGCGTGCCTTATTTATCGTTCTGGTCGATATCACATCAGTACTTCAAAGAGAATGACAAACGTTTTTTTTCGTACTTTTTTTCGTACTTCACTGTGTGATTTTTGATTCTTTGTACAAAGCCATTCTGGCCTCCGTTTTGCTTGCCGTTTGCGCCGGCGTGCCTTATTTATCGTTCGGTCGATATCACATCGCACTTCAAAGAGAATTACAAACGTTTTTTTTCGTAATTTTTTTCGTACCCATAGAGTACTTAACGTGTGATTTTTGATTCCTTGTACAAGGCCATTCGGCCTCCGTTTTGCTTGCCGTTTGCGCCGGCGTGCCTTATTTATCGTTCGGTCGATATCACATCGCACTTCAAAGAGAATTACAAACGTTTTTTTCGTACTTTTTTTCGTACCCATAGAGTACTTAACTCGTGTGATTTTTGATTCCTTGTACAAGGCCATTCTCGGCCTCCGTTTTGCTTGCCGTTTGCGCCGGCGTGCCTTATTTATCGTTCGGTCGATATCACATCAGTACTTCAAAGAGAATTACAAACGTTTTTTTTCGTACTTTTTTTCGTACCCATAGATTACTTAACTGTGTGATTTTTGATTTCTTGTACAAGGCCATTCTGGCCTCCGTTTTTCTTACCGTTTGCGCCGGCGTGCCTTATTTATCGTTCTGGTCGATATCACATCAGTACTTCAAAGAGAATTACAAACGTTTTTTCGTACTTTTTTTCATACCCATAGATTAATTAACTGTGTGATTTTTGATTTCTTGTACAAGGCCATTCTGGCCTCCGTTTTGCTTGCCGTTTGCGCCGGCGTGCCTTATTTATCGTTCGGTCGATATCACATCGCACTTCAAAGAGAATTACAAACGTTTTTTTTCATACTTTTTTTCATACCCATAGAGTACTTAACGTGTGATTTTTGATTCCTTGTACAAGGCCATTCTGGCCTCCGTTTTCTTGCCATTTGCGCCGGCGTGCCTTATTTATCGTTCTGGTCGATATCACATCAGTACTTCAAAGAGAATTACAAACATTTTTGTTTGTACTTTTTTGCATACCCATAGAGTACTTAACTGTGTGATTTTTGATTCCTTGTACAAGGCCATTCTGTCCTCCGTTTTGCTTGCCGTTTGCGCCGGCCCGCCTTATTTATCGTTCGGTCGATATCACATCGCATACTTCAAAGATAATTACAAACGTTTTTTTTTCGTATTTTTTTTCGTACCCATAGAGTACTTAACTGTGTGATTTTTGATTCCTTGTACAAGGCAATTCTGGCCTCCGTTTTGCTTGCCGTTTGCGCCGGCGTGCCTTATTTATCGTTCTGGTCGATATTACATCAGTACTTCAAAGAGAATTACAAACGTTTTTTCGTACTTTTTTTCGTACCCATAGAGTACTTAATTGTGTGATTTTTGATTTCTTGTACAAGGCAATTCTGGCCTCCGTTTTGCTTGCCGTTTGCGCCGGCGTGCCTTATTTATCGTTCGGTCGATATCACATCGCATTACTTCAAAGAGAATTACAAACGTTTTTTTTCATACTTTTTTTCGTACCCATAGAGTACTTAACGTGTGATTTTTGATTCCTTGTACAAGGCCATTCGGCCTCCGTTTTGCTTGCCGTTTGCGCCGGCGTGCCTTATTTATCGTTCGGTCGATATCACATCGCACTCCAAAGAGAATTACAAACGTTTTTTTTCGTACTTTTTTTCGTACCCATAGAGTACTTAACGTGTGATTTTTGATTCCTTGTACAAGGCAATTCGGCCTCCGTTTTGCTTGCCGTTTGCGCCGGCGTGCCTTATTTATCGTTCGGTCGATATTACATCAGTACTTCAAAGAGAATTACAAACGTTTTTTCGTACTTTTTTTCGTACCCATAGAGTACTTAATTGTGTTATTTTTGATTTCTTGTACAAGGCAATTCTGGCCTCCGTTTTGCTTGCCGTTTGCGCCGGCGTGCCTTATTTATCGTTCGGTCGATATCACATCGCACTTCAAAGAGAATTACAAACGTTTTTTTCGTACTTTTTTTCATACCCATAGAGTACTTAACTCGTGTGATTTTTGATTCCTTGTACAAGGCCATTCGGCCTCCGTTTTGCTTGCCGTTTGCGCCGGCGTGCCTTATTTATCGTTCGGTCGATATCACATCGCACTCCAAAGAGAATTACAAACGTTTTTTTTCGTACTTTTTTTCGTACCCATAGAGTACTTAACGTGTGATTTTTGATTCCTTGTACAAGGCAATTCGGCCTCCGTTTTGCTTGCCGTTTGCGCCGGCGTGCCTTATTTATCGTTCTGGTCGATATTACATCAGTACTTCAAAGAGAATTACAAACGTTTTTTCGTACTTTTTTTCGTACCCATAGAGTACTTATTTGTGTGATTTTTGATTCCTTGTACAAGGCCTTTCTGGCCTTCGTTTTGCTTGCCGTTTGCGCCGGCGTGCCTTATTTATCGTTCTGGTCGATACCACATCAGTACTTCAAAGAGAATTACAAACGTTATTTTTTGTACTTTTTTTTCGTACCCATAGAGTTCTTAACTGTGTGATTTTTGATTCCTTGTACAAGGCCATTCGTCCTCCGTTTTGCTTGCCGTTTGCGCCGGCCTGCCTTATTTATCGTTCGGTCGATATCACATCGCACTTCAAAGATAATTACAAACGTTTTTTTTTCGTACTTTTTTTCGTACCCATAGAGTACTTAACCGTGTGATTTTTGATTCCTTGTACAAGGCAAATTCGGCCTCCGTTTTGCTCGCCGTTTGCGCCGGCGTGCCTTATTTATCGTTCGGTCGATATCACATCGCACTTCAAAGAGAATTACAAACGTTTTTTCTTACTTTTTTTCGTACCCATAGAGTACTTAATTGTGTGATTTTTGATTTCTTGTACAAGGCCATTCGGCCTCCGTTTTGCTTGCCGTTTGCGCCGGCGTGCCTTATTTATCGTTCGGTCGATATCACATCGCACTTCAAAGAGAATGACAAACGTTTTTTTTCGTACTTTTTTTTCGTACTTCACCGTGTGATTTTTGATTCTTTGTACAAAGCCATTCGGCCTCCGTTTTGCTTGCCGTTTGCGCCGGCGTGCCTTATTTATCGTTCGGTCGATATCACATCGCATTCAAAGAGAATTACAAACGTTTTTTTTCGTAATTTTTTTCGTACCCATAGAGTACTTAACGTGTGATTTTTGATTCCTTGTACAAGGCCATTCGGCCTCCGTTTTGCTTGCCGTTTGCGCCGGCGTGCCTTATTTATCGTTCGGTCGATATCACATCGCACTTCAAAGAGAATTACAAACGTTTTTTTTCGTACTTTTTTTCGTACCCATAGAGTACTTAACTCGTGTGATTTTTGATTCCTTGTACAAGGCCATTCGGCCTCCGTTTTGCTTGCCGTTTGCGCCGGCGTGCCTTATTTATCGTTCGGTCGATATCACATCGCACTTCAAAGAGAATTACAAACGTTTTTTTTCGTACTTTTTTTCGTACCCATAGATTACTTAACTGTGTGATTTTTGATTTCTTGTACAAGGCCATTCTGGCCTCCGTTTTTCGTGCCGTTTGCGCCGGCGCGCCTTATTTATCGTTCGGTCGATATCACATCGCACTTCAAAGAGAATTACAAACGTTTTTTCGTACTTTTTTTCATACCCATAGATTAATTAACTCGTGTGATTTTTGATTTCTTGTACAAGGCCATTCTCGGCCTCCGTTTTGCTTGCCGTTTCCGCCGGCGTGTCTTATTTATCGTTCGGTCGATATCACATCGCACTTCAAAGAGAATTACAAACATTTTTTTTCATACTTTTTTTCGTACCCATAGAGTACTTAACTGTGTGATTTTTGATTCCTTGTACAATGCCATTCTGGCCTCCGTTTTTCTTGCCGTTTGCGCCGGCGTGCCTTATTTATCGTTCGGGTCGATATCACATCAGTACTCCAAAGAGAAAGAGAATTACAAACGTTTTTTTTTCGTACCCATAGAGTACTTAACTGTGTGATTTTTGATTCCTTGTACAAGGCCATTCTGGCCTCCGTTTTGCTTGCCGTTTGCGCCGGCATGCCTTATTTATCGTTCGGGTCGATATCACATCAGTACTCCAAAGAGAATTACAAACGTTTTTTTTCTTACTTTTTTTCGTACCCATAGAGTACTTAACTGTGTGATTTTTGATTCCTTGTACAAGGCCATTCTGGCCTCCGTTTTGCTTGCCGTTTGCACCGGCGTGCCTTATTTATCGTTCGGGTCGATATCACATCAGTACTCCAAAGAGAATTACAAACGTTTTTTTTTCTTACTTTTTTTTGTAACCATAGAGTACTTAACTGTGTGATTTTTGATTTCTTGTACAAGGCCATTCTGGCCTCCATTTTGCTTGCCGTTTGCGCCGGCGTGCCTTATTTATCGTTCGGTCGATATCACATCGCTTTCAAAGAGAATTACAAACGTTTATTTTCGTACTTTTTTCGTACCCATAGAGTACTTAACTCGTGTGATTTTTGATTCCTTGTACAAGGCCATTCGGCCTACGTTTTGCTTGCCGTTTGCGCCGGCGTGCCTTATTTATCGTTCGGTCGATATCACATCGCACTTCAAAGAGAATTACAAACGTTTTTTTTCGTACTTTTATTCGTACCCATAGAGTACTTAACTGTGTGATTTTTGTATCCTTGTACAAGGCCATTCTGGCCTCCGTTTTGCCTGCCGTTTGCGCCGGTGTGCCTTATTTATCGTTCTGGTCGATATCACATCAATACTTCAAAGAGAATTACAAACGTTTTTTTTCATACTTTTTTTCGTACCCATAGAGTACTTAACTGTGTGATTTTTGATTTCTTGTACAAGGCCATTCGGCCTCCGTTTTGCTTGCCGTTTGCGCCGGCGTGCCTTATTTATCGTTCGGTCGATATCACATCGGTACTTCAAAGAGAATTACAAACATTTTTTTTCGTACTTTTTTTCGTACCCGTAGTGTACTCAGCTGTGTGATTTTTGATTCCTTGTACAAGGCCATTCCGGCTTCCGTTTTGCTTGCCGTTTGCGCCGGCGTGCCTTATTTATCGTTCTGGTCGATATCACTTCAGTACTTCAAAGAGAATTACAAACGTTTTTTTTTCGTACTTTTTTTCGTACCCATAGAGTACTTAACTCGTGTGATTTTTGATTCCTTGTACAAGGCCATTCGGCCTCCGTTTTGCTTGCCGTTTGCGTCGGCGTGCCTTATTTATCGTTCGGTCGATATCACATCGGTACTTCAAAGAGAATTACAAACGTTTTTTTTCGTACTTTTTTTCGTACCCATAGAGTATTTAACTGTGTGATTTTTGATTCCTTGTACAAGGCCATTCTGGCCTCCGTTTTGCTTGCCGTTTGCGTCGGCGTGCCTTATTTATCGTTCTGGTCGATATCACATCAGTACTTCAAAGAGAATTACAAACATTTTTTTTTGGAAATTTTTCGTACCCATAGAGTATTTAACTGTGTGATTTTTGATTCCTTGTACAAGGCCATTCTGGCCTCCGTTTTGCTTGCCGTTTGCGCCGGCGTGCCTTATTTATCGTTCGGTCGATATCACATCGGTACTTCAAAGAGAATTACAAACGTTTTTTTTCGTACTTTTTTTCGTACCCATAGAGTACTTAACTCGTGTGATTTTGGATTCCTTGTACAAGGCCATTCGGCCTCCGTTTTGCTTGCCGTTTGCGCCGGCATGCCTTATTTATCGTTCGGTCGATATCACATCGCACTTCAAAGAGAATTACAAACGTTTTTTTTCGTACCCATAGAGTATTTAACGTCGTGTGATTTTTGATTCCTTGTACAAGGACATTCGGCCTCCGTTTTGCTTGCCGTTTGCGCCGGCGTGCCTTATTTATCGTTCGGTCGATATCACATCGGTACTTCATGGAGAATTACAAACGTTTTTTTTCGTACTTTTTTTCGTACCCATAGATTACTTAACGTGTGATTTTTGATTACTTGTACAAGGCCATTCGGCCTCCGTTTTGCTTGCCGTTTGCGCCGGCGTGCCTTATTTATCGTTCGGTCGATATCACATCGGTACTTCAAAGAGAATTACAAACGTTTTTTTTCGTACTTTTTTTCGTACCCATAGAGTACTTAACGTGTGATTTTTGATTCCTTGTACAAGGCCATTATGGCCTCCGTTTTGCTTGCCGTTTGCGCTGCGTGCCTTATTTATCGTTCGGTCGATATCACATCGCTACTTCAAAGAGAATTACAAATGTTTTTTTCGTACTTTTTTTTGTACCCATAGAGTACTTAACTGTGTGATTTTTGATTCCTTGTACAAGGCCATTATGGCCTCCGTTTTGCTTGCCGTTTGCGCCGGCGTGCCTTATTTATCGTTCGGTCGATATCACATCGGTACTTCAAAGAGAATTACAAACGTTTTTTTTCGTACTTTTTTTCGTACCCATAGAGTACTTAACTCGTGTGATTTTTGATTTCTTGTACAAGGCCATTCGGCCTCCGTTTTGCTTGCCGTTTGCGCCGGCGTGCCTTATTTATCGTTCTGGTCGATATCACATCAGTACTTCAAAGAGAATTACAAACGTTTTTTTCGTACTTTTTTTCGTACCCATAGAGTACTTAACTGTGTGATTTTTGATTCCTTGTACAAGGCCATTATGGCCTCCGTTTTGCTTGCCGTTTGCGCCGGCGTGCCTTATTTATCGTTCTGGTCGATATCACATCAGTACTTCAAAGAGAATTACAAACGTTTTTTTTCGTACTTTTTTTCGTACCCATAGAGTACTTAACTGTGTGATTTTTGATTTCTTGTACAAGGCCATTCTGGCCTCCGTTTTGCTTGCCGTTTGCGCCGGCGTGCCTTATTTATCGTTCTGGTCGATATCACATCAGTACTTCAAAGAGAATTACAAACGTTTTTTTCGTACTTTTTTTCGTACCCATAGAGTACTTAACTGTGTGATTTTTGATTCCTTGTACAAGGCCATTATGGCCTCCGTTTTGCTTGCCGTTTGCGCCGGCGTGCCTTATTTATCGTTCTGGTCGATATCACATCAGTACTTCAAAGAGAATTACAAACGTTTTTTTTCGTACTTTTTTTCGTACCCATAGAGTACTTAACTGTGTGATTTTTGATTTCTTGTACAAGGCCATTCGGCCTCCGTTTTGCTTGCCGTTTGCGCCGGCGTGCCTTATTTAACGTTCGGTCGATATCACATCGGTACTTCAAAGAGAATTACAAACGTTTTTTTTTCGTACTTTTTTTCGTACCCATAGAGTACTTAACTCGTGTGATTTTTGATTCCTTGTACAAGGCCATTCGGCCTCCGTTTTGCTTGCCGTTTGCGCCGGCGTGTCTTATTTATCGTTCGGTCGATATCACATCGGTACTTCAAAGAGAATTACAAACGTTTTTTTTCTTACTTTTTTTCGTACCCATAGAGTACTTAACGTGTGATTTTTGATTCCTTGTAGAAGGCCATTCGGCCTCCGTTTTGCTTGCCGTTTGCGCCGGCGTGCCTTATTTATCGTTCGGTCGATATCACATCGGTACTTCAAAGAGAATTACAAACGTTTTTTTTCGTACTTTTTTTCGTACCCATAGAGTACTTAACGTGTGATTTTTGATTCCTTGTACAAGGCCATTCGGCCTCCATTTTGCTTGCCGTTTGCGCCGGCATGCCTTATTAATCGTTCTGGTCGATATCACATCAGTACTTCAAAGAGAATTACAAACGTTTTTTTTCGTACATTTTTTCGTACCAATAGTTAACTGTGTGATTTTTGATTCCTTGTACAAGGCCATTCCGGCCTCCGTTTTGCTTGCCGTTTGCGCCGGCGTGCCTTATTTATCGTTCTGGTCGATATCACATTAGTACTTCAAAGAGAATTACAAATGTTTTTTTTCGTACTTTTTTTCGTACCCATAGAGTACTTAACTATGTGATTTTTGATTCTTTGTACAAGGCCATTTTGGCCTCCGTTTTGCTTGCCGTTTGCGTCGGCGTGCCTTATTTATCGTTCTGGTCGATATCACATCAGTACTTCAAAGAGAATTACAAACATTTTTTTTCGTACTTTTTTTCGTACCCGTAGAGTATTTAACTGTGAGATTTTTGATTCCTTGTACAAGGCCATTCGGCCTCCGTTTTGCTTGCCGTTTGCGCCGGCGTGCCTTATTTATCGTTCTGGTCGATATCACATCAGTACTTCAAAGAGAATTACAAACGTTTTTTTTCGTACTTTTTTTCGTACCCATAGAGTACTTAACTGTGTGATTTTGGATTCCTTGTACAAGGCCATTCTGGCCTCCGTTTTGCTTGCCGTTTGCGCCGGCATGCCTTATTTATCGTTCTGGTCGATATCACATCAGTACTTCAAAGAGAATTACAAACGTTTTTTTTCGTACCCACGTAGTATTTAACCGTGTGATTTTTGATTCCTTGTACAAGGCCATTCGGCCTCCGTTTTGCTTGCCGTTTGTGCCGGCGTGCCTTATTTATCGTTCGGTCGATACACATCGGTACTTCATGAGAATTACAAACGTTTTTTTTCGTACTTTTTTCGTACCCATAGAGTACTTAACTGTGTGATTTTTGATTCCTTGTACAAGGCCATTCTGGCCTCCGTTTTGCTTGCCGTTTGCGCCGGCGGGCCTTATTTATCGTTCGGTCGATATCACATCGGTACTTCAAAGAGAATTACAACGTTTTTTTTCGTACTTTTTTTCATACCCATAGAGTACTTAACTGTGTGATTTTTGATTTCTTGTACAAGGCCATTCTGGCCTCCGTTTTCCTTGCCGTTTGCGCCGGCGTGCCTTATTATCGTTCTGGTCGATATCACATCAGTACTTCAAAGAGAATTACAAACGTTTTTTTCGTACTTTTTTTCGTACCCATAGAGTACTTAATTGTGTGATTTTTGATTTCTTGTACAAGGCCACTCTGGCCTCCGTTTTGCTTACCGTTTGCGCCGGCGTGCCTTATTTAACGTTCTGGTCGATATCACATCAGCACTTCAAAGAGAATTACAAACATTTTTTTTCGTACTTTTTTCGTACCCATAGAGTACTTAACTGTGTGATTTTTGATTCCTTGTACAAGGCCATTCGGCCTCCGTTTTGCTTGCCGTTTGCGCCGGCGTGCCTTATTTATCGTTCGGTCGATATCACATCGGTACTTCAAAGAGAATTACAAACGTTTTTTTTCGTACTTTTTTTTCGTACCCATAGAGTACTTAATCGTGTGATTTTTGATTCCTTGTACAAGGCCATTCGGCCTCCGTTTTGCTTGCCGTTTGCGCCGGAGTGCCTTATTTATCGTTCGGTCGATATCACATCGGTACTTCAAAGAGAATTACAAACGTTTTTTTCGTACTTTTTTTCGTACCCATAGAGTACTTAACGTGTGATTTTTGATTCCTTGTACAAGGCCATTCGGCCTCCGTTTTGCTTGCCGTTTGCGCCGGCGTGCCTTATTTATCGTTCTGGTCGATATCAAATCAGTACTTCAAAAAGAATTACAAACGTTTTTTTTCGTACTTTTTTTCATACCCATAGAGTACTTAACTGTGTTATTTTTGATTTCTTGTACAAGGCCATTTTGGCCTCCGTTTTGCTTGCCGTTTGCGCCGGCGTGCCTTATTTATCGTTCTGGTCGATATCACATCAGTACTTCAAAGAGAATTACAAACGTTTTTTTTTGGAAATTTTTCGTACCCATAGAGTATTTAACTGTGTGATTTTCGATTCCTTGTACAAGGCCATTCTGGCCTCCGTTTTGCTTGCCGTTTGCGCCGGCGTGCCTTATTTATCGTTCGGTCGATATCACATCAGTACTTCAAAGAGAATTACAAACATTTTGTTTCGTACTTTTTTTTTCGTACCCATAGAGTACTTAACGTGTGATTTTGGATTCCTTGTACAAGGCCATTCGGCCTCCGTTTTGCTTGCCGTTTGCGCCGGCATGCCTTATTTATCGTTCTGGTCGATATCACATCAGTACTTCAAAGAGAATTACAAACGTTTTTTTTCGTAACCATAGAGTATTTAACTGTGTGATTTTTGATTCCTTGTACAAGGCCATTCTGGCCTCCGTTTTGCTTGCCGTTTGCGCCGGCGTGCCTTATTTATCGTTCTGGTCGATATCACATCGGTACTTCATGAGAGAATTACAAACGTTTTTTTTCGTACTTTTTTCGTACCCATAGAGTACTTAACTTGTGTGATTTTTGATTACTTGTACAAGGCCATTCGGCCTCCGTTTTGCTTGCCGTTTGCGCCGGCGTGCCTTATTTATCGTTCGGTCGATATCACATCGGTACTTCAAAGAGAATTACAAACAGTTTTTTTCATACTTTTTTTCGTACCCATAGAGTACTTAACGTGTGATTTTTGATTCCTTGTACAAGGCCATTATGGCCTCCGTTTTGCTTGCCGTTTGCGCCGCGTGCCTTATTTATCGTTCTGGTCGATATCACATCAGTACTTCAAAGAGAATTACAAATGTTTTTTTCGTACTTTTTTTTGTACCCATAGAGTACTTAACTGTGTGATTTTTGATTCCTTGTACAAGGCCATTATGGCCTCCGTTTTGCTTGCCGTTTGCGCCGGCGTGCCTTATTTATCGTTATGGTCGATATCACATCAGTACTTCAAAGAGAATTACAAACGTTTTTTTTCGTACTTTTTTTCGTACCCATAGAGTACTTAACTGTGTGATTTTTGATTTCTTGTACAAGGCCATTCTGGCCTCTGTTTTGCTTGCCGTTTACGCCGGCGTGCCTTATTTAACGTTCTGGTCGATATCACATCAGTACTTCAAAGAGAATTACAAACGTTTTTTTTTCGTACTTTTTTTCGTACCCATAGAGTACTTAACGTGTGATTTTTGATTCCTTGTACAAGGCCATTCGGCCTCCGTTTTGCTTGCCGTTTGCGCCGGCGTGTCTTATTTATCGTTCGGTCGATATCACATCGGTACTTCAAAGAGAATTACAAACGTTTTTTTTCTTACTTTTTTTCGTACCCATAGAGTACTTAACGTGTGATTTTTGATTCCTTGTACAAGGCCATTCGGCCTCCGTTTTGCATGCCGTTTGCGCCGGCGTGCCTTATTTATCGTTCGGTCGATATCACATCGGTACTTCAAAGAGAATTACAAACGTTTTTTTTCGTACTTTTTCGTACCCATAGAGTACTTAACTCGTGTGATTTTTGATTCCTTGTACAAGGCCATTCTGGCCTCCATTTTGCTTGCCGTTTGCGCCGGCATGCCTTATTAATCGTTCTGGTCGATATCACATCAGTACTTCAAAGAGAATTACAAACGTTTTTTTTCATACATTTTTTCGTACCAATAGTTAACTGTGTGATTTTTGATTCCTTGTACAAGGCCATTCCGGCCTCCGTTTTGCTTGCCGTTTGCGCTGGCGTGCCTTATTTATCGTTCTGGTCGATATCACATTAGTACTTCAAAGAGAATTACAAATGTTTTTTTTCGTACTTTTTTTCGTACCCATAGAGTACTTAACTATGTGATTTTTGATTCTTTGTACAAGGCCATTTTGGCCTCCGTTTTGCTTGCCGTTTGCGTCGGCGTGCCTTATTTATCGTTCTGGTCGATATCACATCAGTACTTCAAAGAGAATTACAAACGTTTTTTTCGTACTTTTTTTCGTACCCGTAGAGTATTTAACTGTGTGATTTTTGATTCCTTGTACAAGGCCATTCGGCCTCCGTTTTGCTTGCCGTTTGCGCCGGCGTGCCTTATTTATCGTTCGGTCGATATCACATCGGTACTTCAAAGAGAATTACAAACATTTTTTTTCGTACTTTTTTTCGTACCCATAGAGTACTTAACCGTGTGATTTTGGATTCCTTGTACAAGGCCATTCTGGCCTCCGTTTTGCTTGCCGTTTGCGCCGGCATGCCTTATTTATCGTTCTGGTCGATATCACATCAGTACTTCAAAGAGAATTACAAACGTTTTTTTTCGTACCCATAGAGTATTTAACGTGTGATTTTTGATTCCTTGTACAAGGCCATTCTGGCCTCCGTTTTGCTTGCCGTTTGTGCCGGCGTGCCTTATTTATCGTTCTGGTCGATACACATCAGTACTTCATAGAGAATTACAAACGTTTTTTTTTCGTACTTTTTTTCGTACCCATAGAGTACTTAACTCGTGTGATTTTTGATTCCTTGTACAAGGCCATTCGGCCTCTGTTTTGCTTGCCGTTTGCGCCGGCGGGCCTTATTTATCGTTCGGTCGATATCACATCGGTACTTCAAAGAGAATTACAAACGTTTTTTTTTCGTACTTTTTTTCATACCCATAGAGTACTTAACTCGTGTGATTTTTGATTTCTTGTACAAGGCCATTCGGCCTCCGTTTTCCTTGCCGTTTGCGCCGGCGTGCCTTATTATCGTTCGGTCGATATCACATCGGTACTTCAAAGAGAATTACAAACATTTTTTTTCGTACTTTTTTTCGTACCCATAGAGTACTTAACGTGTGATTTTTGATTTCTTGTACAAGGCCATTCGGCCTCCGTTTTGCTTGCCGTTTGCGCCGGCGTGCCTTATTTAACGTTACGGTCGATATCACATCGGCACTTCAAAGAGAATTACAAACATTTTTTTTCGTACTTTTTTCGTACCCATAGAGTACTTAATCGTGTGATTTTTGATTCCTTGTACAAGGCCATTCGGCCTCCGTTTTGCTTGCCGTTTGCGCCGGCGTGCCTTATTTATCGTTCGGTCGATATCACATCGGTACTTCAAAGAGAATTACAAACGTTTTTTTTCGTACTTTTTTTCGTACCCATAGAGTACTTAACTGTGTGATTTTTGATTCCTTGTACAAGGCCATTCTAGCCTCCGTTTTGCTTGCCGTTTGCGCCGGCGTGCCTTATTTATCGTTCTGGTCGATATCACATCAGTACTTCAAAGAGAATTACAAACGTTTTTTTCGTACTTTTTTTCGTACCCATAGAGTACTTAAGTGTGTGATTTTTGATTCCTTGTACAAGGCCATTCGGCCTCCGTTTTGCTTGCCGTTTGCGCCGGCGTGCCTTATTTATCGTTCGGTCGATATCACATCGGTACTTCAAAGAGAATTACAAACGTTTTTTTTCGTACTTTTTTTCGTACCCATAGAGTACTTAACGTGTGATTTTGGATTCCTTGTACAAGGCCATTCTGGCCTCCGTTTTGCTTGCCGTTTGCGCCGGCATGCCTTATTTATCGTTCTGGTCGATATCACATCAGTACTTCAAAGAGAATTACAAACGTTTTTTTTCGTACCCATAGAGTATTTAACTGTGTGATTTTTGATTCCTTGTACAAGGCCATTCTGGCCTCCGTTTTGCTTGCCGTTTGTGCCGGCGTGCCTTATTTATCGTTCTGGTCGATACACATCAGTACTTCATAGAGAATTACAAACGTTTTTTTTTCGTACTTTTTTTCGTACCCATAGAGTACTTAACTGTGTGATTTTTGATTCCTTGTACAAGGCCATTCTGGCCTCTGTTTTGCTTGCCGTTTGCGCCGGCGGGCCTTATTTATCGTTCTGGTCGATATCACATCAGTACTTCAAAGAGAATTACAAACGTTTTTTTTCGTACTTTTTTTCATACCCATAGAGTACTTAACTGTGTGATTTTTGATTTCTTGTACAAGGCCATTCTGGCCTCCGTTTTCCTTGCCGTTTGCGCCGGCGTGCCTTATTATCGTTCTGGTCGATATCACATCAGTACTTCAAAGAGAATTACAAACATTTTTTTTCGTACTTTTTTTCGTACCCATAGAGTACTTAACTGTGTGATTTTTGATTTCTTGTACAAGGCCATTCGGCCTCCGTTTTGCTTGCCGTTTGCGCCGGCGTGCCTTATTTAACGTTCGGTCGATATCACATCGGCACTTCAAAGAGAATTACAAACATTTTTTTTCGTACTTTTTTCGTACCCATAGAGTACTTAACGTGTGTGATTTTTGATTCCTTGTACAAGGCCATTCGGCCTCCGTTTTGCTTGCCGTTTGCGCCGGCGTGCCTTATTTATCGTTCGGTCGATATCACATCGGTACTTCAAAGAGAATTACAAACGTTTTTTTTCGTACTTTTTTTCGTACCCATAGAGTACTTAACCGTGTGATTTTTGATTCCTTGTACAAGGCCATTCGGCCTCCGTTTTGCTTGCCGTTTGCGCCGGCGTGCCTTATTTATCGTTACGGTCGATATCACATCGGTACTTCAAAGAGAATTACAAACGTTTTTTTCGTACTTTTTTTCGTACCCATAGAGTACTTAACGTGTGATTTTTGATTCCTTGTACAAGGCCATTCGGCCTCCGTTTTGCTTGCCGTTTGCGCCGGCGTGCCTTATTTATCGTTCGGTCGATATCACATCGGTACTTCAAAGAGAATTACAAACGTTTTTTTTCGTACTTTTTTTCATACCCATAGAGTACTTAACTGTGTTATTTTTGATTTCTTGAACAAGGCCATTTTGGCCTCCGTTTTGCTTGCCGTTTGCGCCGGCGTGCCTTATTTATCGTTCTGGTCGATATCAAATCAGTACTTCAAAGAGAATTACAAACGTTTTTTTTCGTACCCATAGAGTACTTAACTCGTGTGATTTTTGATTTCTTGTACAAGGCCATTCGGCCTCCGTTTTGCTTGCCGTTTGCGCCGGCGTGCCTTATTTAACGTTCGGTCGATATCACATCGGTACTTCAAAGAGAATTACAAACGTTTTTTTTTCGTACTTTTTTTCGTACCCATAGAGTACTTAACGTGTGATTTTTGATTCCTTGTACAAGG
The DNA here is from genome assembly GCA_036785695.1 of Gentiana straminea. Taxonomy (NCBI): domain Eukaryota; kingdom Viridiplantae; phylum Streptophyta; class Magnoliopsida; order Gentianales; family Gentianaceae; genus Gentiana; species Gentiana straminea. The sequence continues at coordinate 6,764 of JAVUPR010000091.1, read as the reverse complement.
CCATTCGGCCTCCGTTTTGCTTGCCGTTTGCGCCGGCGCGCTTTATTTATCGTTCGGTCGATATCACATCGGTACTTCAAAGAGAATTACAAACGTTTTTTTTCGTACTTTTTCGTACCCATAGAGTACTTAACTGTGTGATTTTTGATTCCTTGTACAAGGCCATTCTGGCCTCCGTTTTTCTTGCGGTTTGCGCCGGCGTGCCTTATTTATCGTTATGGTCGATATCACATCAGTACTTCAAAGAGAATTACAAACGTTTTTTTTCGTACTTTTTTTTCGTACCCATAGAGTACTTAACTGTGTGATTTTTGATTCCTTGTACCAGGCCATTCTGGCCTCCGTTTTGCTTGCCATTTGCGCCGGCGTGCCTTATTTATCCTTCTGGTCGATATCACATCAGTACTTCAAAGAGAATTACAAACGTTTTTTTTCATACTTTTTTTCGTACCCATAGAGTACTTAACTGTGTGATTTTTGATTCCTTGTACAAGGCCATTCGGCCTCCGTTTTGCTTGCCGTTTGCGCCGGCGTGCCTTATTTGTCGTTCGGTCGATATCACATCGGTACTTCAAAGAGAATTACAAACGTTTTTTGTCGTACTTTTTTTCGTCCCATAGAGTACTTAACTGTGTGATTTTTGATTTCTTGTACAAGGCCATTCTGGCCTCCGTTTTGCTTGCCGTTTGCGCCGGCGTGCCTTATTTTTCGTTCTGGTCGATATCACATCAATACTTCAAAGAGAATTACAAACGTTTTTTTCGTACTTTTTTTCGTAACAATAGAGTACTTAACTGTGTGATTTTAGATTCCTTGTACAAGGCCATTCTGGCCTCCGTTTTGCTTGCCGTTTGTGCCGGCGTGCCTTATTTATCGTTCTGGTCGATATCACATCAGTACTTCAAAGAGAATTACAAACATTTTTTTTCGTACCCATAGTGTACTTAACTGTGTGATTTTTGATTTCTTGTACAAGGCCATTCTGGCCTCCGTTTTTCTTGCCGTTTGCGCCGGCGTGCCTTATTTATCGTTCTGGTCGATAACACATCAGTACTTCAAAGAGAATTACAAACTTTTTTTTCGTACATTTTTTCGTACCCATAGAGTACTTAACGTGTGATTTTTGAATCCTTGTACAAGGCCATTCGGCCTCCGTTTTGCTTGCCGTTTGCGCCGGCGTGCCTTATTTATCGTTCGGTCGATATCACATCGGTACTTCAAAGAGAATTACAAACGTTTTTTTTCGTACTTTTTTTCCGACCCATAGAGTACTTAACGTGTGATTTTTGATTCCTTGTACAAGGCCATTCGGCCTCCGTTTTGCTTGCCGTTTGCGCCGGCATGCCTTATTTATCGTTCGGTCGATATCACATCGGTACTTCAAAGAGAATTACAAACGTTTTTTTTCGTACATTTTTTCGTACCAATAGTAGTTAACCGTGTGATTTTTGATTCCTTGTACAAGGCCATTCGGCCTCCGTTTTGCTTGCCGTTTGCGCCGGCGTGCCTTATTTATCGTTACGGTCGATATCACATTAGTACTTCAAAGAGAATTACAAACGTTTTTTTTCGTACTTTTTTTCGTACCCATAGAGTACTTAACTGTGTGATTTTTTATTTCTTGTATAAGGCCATTCTGGCCTCCGTTTTGCTTGCCGTTTGCACCGGCGTGCCTTATTTATCGTTACGGTCGATATCACATCGGTACTTCAAAGAGAATTACAAACGTTTTTTTTCGTACTTTTTTTCGTACCCATAGAGTACTTACTATGTGATTTTTGATTCCTTGTACAAGGCCATTCTGGCCTCCGTTTTGCTTGCCGTTTGCGTCGGCGTGCCTTATTTATCGTTCTGGTCGATATCACATCAGTACTTCAAAGAGAATTACAAACGTTTTTTTCGTACCCATAGAGTATTTAACTGTGTGATTTTTGATTCCTTGTACAAGGCCATTCTGGCCTCCGTTTTGCTTGCCGTTTGCGCCGGCGTGCCTTATTTATCGTTCTGGTCGATATCACATCAGTACTTCAAAGAGAATTACAAACGTTTTTTTTCATACTTTTTTTTTGTACCCATAGAGTACTTAACTGTGTGATTTTGGATTCCTTGTACAAGGACATTCTGGCCTCCGTTTTGCTTGCCGTTTGCGCCGGCATGCCTTATTTATCGTTCTGGTCGATATCACATCAGTACTTCAAAGAGAATTACAAACGTTTTTTTTCGTACCCATAGAGTATTTAACTGTGTGATTTTTGATTCCTTGTACAAGGCCATTCTGGCCTCCGTTTTGCTTGCCGTTTGCGCCGGCGTGCCTTATTTATCGTTCGGTCGATATCACATCGGTACTTCATAGAGAATTACAAACGTTTTTGTTCGTACTTTTTTTCGTACCCATAGAGTACTTAACGTGTGATTTTTGATTCCTTGTCCAAGGCCATTCTGGCCTCTGTTTTGCTTGCCGTTTGCGCCGGCGTGCCTTATTTATCGTGGTCGATATCACATCGGTACTTCAAAGAGAATTACAAACGTTTTTTTTCGTACTTTTTTTCATACCCATAGAGTACTTAACGTGTGATTTTTGATTTCTTGTACAAGGCCATTCGGCCTCCGTTTTCCTTGCCGTTTGCGCCGGCGTGCCTTATTTATCGTTCTGGTCGATATCACATCAGTACTTCAAAGAGAATTACAAACATTTTTTTTCGTACTTTTTTTCGTACCCGTAGTATACTTAGCTGTGTGATTTTTGATTCTTTGTACAAGGCCATTTTGGCCTCCGTTTTGCTTGCCGTTTGCGTCGGCGTGCCTTATTTATCGTTCTGGTCGATATCACATCAGTACTTCAAAGAGAATTACAAACGTTTTTTTTCGTACTTTTTTTCATACCCGTAGAGTATTTAACTGTGTGATTTTTGATTCCTTGTACAAGGCCATTCTGGCCTCCGTTTTGCTTGCCGTTTGCGCCGGCGTGCCTTATTTATCGTTCGGTCGATATCACATCGGTACTTCAAAGAGAATTACAAACGTTTTTTTTCGTACTTTTTTTCGTACCCATAGAGTACTTAACTTGTGTGATTTTGGATTCCTTGTACAAGGCCATTCGGCCTCCGTTTTGCTTGCCGTTTGCGCCGGCATGCCTTATTTATCGTTCGGTCGATATCACATCGGTACTTCAAAGAGAATTACAAACGTTTTTTTTCGTACCCATAGAGTATTTAACGTGTGATTTTTGATTCCTTGTACAAGGCCATTCGGCCTCCGTTTTGCTTGCCGTTTGTGCCGGCGTGCCTTATTTATCGTTCGGTCGATACACATCGGTACTTCAAAGAGAATTACAAACGTTTTTTTTACTTTTTTTCGTACCCACAGAGTACTTAATCGTGTGATTTTTGATTCCTTGTACAAGGCCATTCGGCCTCCGTTTTGCTTGCCGTTTGCGCCGGCGTGCCTTATTTATCGTTCGGTCGATATCACATCGGTACTTCAAAGAGAATTACAAACGTTTTTTTTCGTACTTTTTTTCATACCCATAGAGTACTTAACGTGTGATTTTTGATTTCTTGTACAAGGCCATTCGGCCTCCGTTTTCCTTCCCGTTTGCGCCGGCGTGCCTTATTATCGTTACGGTCGATATCACATCGGTACTTCAAAGAGAATTACAAACGTTTTTTTTCGTACTTTTTTTCGTACCCATAGAGTACTTAACTCGTGTGATTTTTGATTCCTTGTACAAGGCCATTCGGCCTCCGTTTTGCTTGCCGTTTGCGCCGGCGTGCCTTATTTATCGTTACGGTCGATATCACATCAGTACTTCAAAGAGAATTACAAACGTTTTTTTCGTACTTTTTTTCGTACCCATAGAGTACTTAACTGTGTGATTTTTGATTCCTTGTACAAGGCCATTATGGCCTCCGTTTTGCTTGCCGTTTGCGCCGGCGTGCCTTATTTATCATTCGGGTCGATATCACATCAGTACTTAAAAGAGAATTACAAACGTTTTTTTTCGTACTTTTTTTCGTACCCATAGAGTACTTAACTGTGTGATTTTTGATTTCATGTACAAGGCCATTTTGGCCTCCGTTTTGCTTGCCGGTTGCGCCGGCGTGCCTTATTTATCGTTCGGGTCGATATCACATCAGTACTTCAAAAAGAATTACAAACGTTTTTTTTTCGTACTTTTTTTCGTACCCATAGAGTACTTAACTGTGTGATTTTTGATTTCTTGTACAAGGCCATTCTGGCCTCCGTTTTGCTTGCCATTTGCGCCGGCGTGCCTTATTTAACGTTCTGGTCGATATCACATCAGTACATCAAAGAGAATTACAAACGTTTTTTTTTCGTACTTTTTTTCGTACCCATAGAGTACTTAACTCGTGTGATTTTTGATTCCTTGTACAAGGCCATTCGGCCTCCGTTTTGCTTGTCGTTTGCGCCGGCGTGCCTTATTTATCGTTCTGGTCGATATCACATCAGTACTTCAAAGAGAATTACAAACGTTTTTTTTCATACTTTTTTCATACCCATAGAGTACTTAACTGTGCGATTTTTGATTCCTTGTACAAGGCCATTCTGGCCTCCGTTTTGCTTGCCGTTTGCGCCGGCGTGCCTTATTTATCGTTCTGGTCGATATCACATCAGTACTTCAAAAAGAATTACAAACGTTTTTTTTCGTACTTTTTTTCGTACCCATAGAGTACTTAACTGTGTGATTTTTGATTTCTTGTACAAGGACATTCTGGCCTCCGTTTTGCTTGCCATTTGCGCCGGCGTGCCTTATTTAACGTTCTGGTCGATATCACATCAGTACTTCAAAAAGAATTACAAACGTTTTTTTTTCGTACTTTTTTTCGTACCTATAGAGTACTTAACTGTGTGATTTTTGATTCCTTGTACAAGGCCATTCGGCCTCCGTTTTGCTTGCCGTTTGCGCCGGCGTGCCTTATTTATCGTTCGGTCGATATCACATCGGTACTTCAAAGAGAATTACAAACTTTTTTTTCGTACTTTTTTTCGTACCCATAGAGTACTTAACCGTGTGATTTTTGATTCCTTGTACAAGGCCATTCGGCCTCCGTTTTGCTTGCCGTTTGCGCCGGCGTGCCTTATTTATCGTTCGGTCGATATCACATCAGTACTTCAAAGAGAATTACAAACGTTTTTTTCGTACTTTTTTTCGTACCCATAGAGTACTTAACTGTGTGATTTTTGATTCCTTGTACAAGGCCATTCTGGCCTCCGTTTTGCTTGCCATTTGCGCCGGCGTGCCTTATTTATCGTTATGGTCGATATCACATCAGTACTTCAAAGAGAATTACAAACGTTTTTTTTCATACTTTTTTTCGTACCCATAGAGTACTTAACTGTGTGATTTTTTATTCCTTGTACAAGGCCATTCTGGCCTCCGTTTTGCTTGCCGTTTGCGCCGGCGTGCCTTATTTATCGTTCTGGTCGATATCACATCAGTACTTCAAAGAGAATTACAAACGTTTTTTGTCGTACTTTTTTTCGTACCCATATAGTACTTAACTGTGTGATTTTTGATTTCTTGTACAAGGCCATTCTGGCCTCCGTTTTGCTTGCCGTTTGCGCCGGCGTGCCTTATTTATCGTTCTGGTCGATATCAAATCAGTACTTCTAATATGAAAAGCATGGATCTAGATTTAAGTGTTCATACAAATTAGCAATTAAACATGTTTTGGATCAAGAAAAACAAGAGAAATAAGAACTTACATGAATTTAAAATGGTAAGGACGAAAATGGATAGATGAGCAAGGCTTAGATCCACCCTCGGAATCGCACTTCGGGTTTCTCCAAGTTCGAGAATATCGCACAAAGGTCGCTCACACCTTTGATAAATTCTCAAGCTAAACTTTCACCCAGTCGCAAGGAAAAAGATTAACTAAGAAAAGTTTCAATCACTGAAACTCAAATATGTATAAAATATCACTCAAATATGACTTGGTTTATACATGGTAAATATACAAGCTTATATAGAACTAAAACTAAGAGATCTTCTCCCAAATAGGCAATGTGGGACAAAAATACTTATACTTTGTCAATTTGGGAGCTAAGCTTCACTCAAATCGATGTGGGAGAATGTGGAAGGAGCAAGACACGTCCAAGGCATGTCTAGGACAAGTCTTGGACATGTCTTGGGTGAAAACTTGGACAAGGTCTATTTTTATTAGGGAAAGTTTCCAAAATTTAAGGTGAAAAACGTATCGTGTTTTTGAAGGGTAAAAAGGGTAGATTATTGTAGGATAGGGCCTAGGATACCTTTATGGTATAGGGTACTTGGGAACGGAGGGTTTAGTTTCCCAAAATGGAAAGCCGAAGGTCGGGTTTGGCAAAACTGCCATTTTGGGAAGGGTTATGCAAAAATTGGTCAAAACTCCCAAAAATACCCCTACCCCTTATTACATGTCAAAACAAAACGAAAATAAAGTTTATTACAAGTTATTCATCGAAATAATATATAAGTCTTCAATCTTCTTCGTGTCATTCCCTCCCGGTGAAAAGGATTCGTCCTCGAATCAACAAAATGTCGTATGAGTCCTCCGCCGCAAGTATGACATCATAAAACACCTCCGCTCCTCGTAAGTATGCCGGGGTCAAAACAAACATGAACAAGTGCACGAGGTCGTGCCTCACTAATCCGCACCAAAGATGTTGGAGGAAATGTACGAGGTTGGGAACTCGTATGAACCTTTGCAAGAATCAAAAAATTTTGTGTAGGCAAAATCGTCCTACATATGTGCTTTATAGCA